>CAUYQG010055699.1:0-27090 GCA_963574415.1 Tarsius wallacei | reverse complement strand
CGCACCCTCCTCCCCATGCGGCGCCCCCAACGCCGAGGGCGGGCTACGCCCTCCAACCCCCCACTGCCCCTGCCCTCTCCCCCTGGGCCGCCGGGTCTTGGGGGCCGGGGAGGCTGAGCCCAGACTGGAGGGCGCGGAGTCCCGGCGCTCCAGCCATCCTGATGGTGGGGGCAGGGTGTCAGAAAAACCCCGGCTTCGTGGCCCAGGTCCGGGAGGGGGGCTCCATCTTCCGCGGGCCGATGCGTCCCTGCGCCCGGGAGCCGAAGCAGACAGGGCGTCGCCCCGATCGTGCAAGGAAACAGAGGGACCCCTCCGGCGCCAGCGCCTGACCCCCCGCGCGGCCTGCCTGCCCCGGCCTCGCCCCGCGCGCACACACGTGTGCCCTCCACACGGAGCTCGAGAACTTTCTCCCCGTCCCTTGCCAGGCCCAGCCTTGCAGCCCTTCGAGACGCCCCTTCCGCAGTTGATCTCCCCTCCCCCGGCTCAGGGAGAAGGCTGCCCTGCCGGGGCGCCCTGACAGTCTCTTCGGAGGCCGGCGAACCTGCCCGAACCCCGCCAGAGGGATCGAGCCAGGGTTCGCACCCCGGCGGGAGCGCCCCGGACCGACTCGGGCCAGGGCTCCGCGCCAGGATAGGCGGCCGGCTGGGCTCCGAGGAGCTCGTCCCGAGGCAGCTAGCGGCTCCGGGCTCCCGAAGCTGCGGGTGGGGTCCTCCTCCCCCAGCCAGGATGGGGGCGATTGATCCATCTGTCAGTGGGCCGGGCTCACCGGCGTGTTTTAGTCAACGGAATTTACAATAAACGCCCAGAAGGACCAAAAAGGAAGCGTCTGGCTGGGAAAGGGCTGGAGGAGAGGTGAGACTGCTGACACGTTCCGGCAAGATGGGAGAGGCGGCGGGCCTGCGGACGCGGAGGGCACACGCCCACGCACACCGACCCCCCGAGCTCCACACTCCCTCCTGACACGTCCTCAGCTGCGCTGGAGCTGCCCCGCGTCCCTAGGCTCTCGCGCACACATCCCTGGCAGGCGGTTCCCGAGCGCGCACACGCGGTGTGCCGGTGTGGGGTACGCGCAGCCCCTGGTAAACTTTCCCCGCTGCCCAAAACCGGATCTAGACTGCATCTAAGGGATATCTGGCGGTGCCTTTTAAGATGCAATTTAAAATAAGACTCTAGAACACAGCAAATGCTAGAAATTGACTTGGACGCGAGGGGAGGGGTCACTCACAAACCGGGCAGCAGCCGTAGCTACTAGGAAAGCTAGAGGGAGCAACTTCCATCTTGCGGATTTAGGCGGGAACGCGGCTCGGAAGTGCAGAGGGCAGCTCTCCTCCAAATGCTTCTATCATCTGGCCCATCCTGGGGCACAGAACTACCTCCCACCCTACTCTCCCTCAGCCTGAGAGTGGTGCTGCCCGCTAGAGCGGCGGCTCCAGCTCGGTAGTGGAGACTGAGAGGGCCTGCAGACACCAGCTGGGTAAAGCCCCCTTCAGGCCTGCCCTTCCTGCCATTCCTCTTGGGGCCTTTCCTATCCTCGGAAATGGCTTCACATCTGACAACGTGACATCTCCTGGTTTGTTGCTGTTACTGTTTTTCTTTTTTTTAAAAAAATGAGGAACTTGACGGAGTAGGCTTCAGACAAGTGTAGGTTAAAAGATGAAACCCGATAGAAATTATATGTACGGCCAGGGTGTCTTGGGCTGGAGGCCAGAGGCTGGGATCCTGGCCTAAGTAACTTTCTCCTCTCCTTTCCTATCTCCAGGGTCTTCTGATGGTCCAGATTCTCCCCGCCACCACCTATTTTGGTATCACAGGCAGGCCTTCCCTCTTCCAAGGACCCTACTCCAGACTCCAGGATTACTGCTCAGCACATCTCTCTTCCCTCCTCCACCAAAAAAAACGTGTTTTCACTTTCTTTTAACCCTCAGCTAAGCATAGGGAGTAAAAGGCTCCAAATTATATATGAGAACTTTGCCCTCCCCCACCCCACATCCAGAGAAGGGGTGTGTTAAAACAGCAATGAACTCCCAGGGATAGCTGAGTTCCCATGGAATGGGAGGAGATTCTGGTAGCAGGAGATGAGTGGCTGAGGCCCTTCAGGCCCGCAGGACGAGCCAGCCATCACCAGGACAGTGATAACACCAGCCATCGCCAATGTTCTGCTTGCTTCGTTTTCGGGCACTCTGACCTTGGGTCTTCTCTTCCTTTCTATACAAACATCTCCCACTACACCCCAACTCTCTGCCAGCAACCCCAGTGCTCAACCTGAGTGGCTCTTAGAAGCGGCGTCACCCATGTGTCACACCGTTATTTCCTGAGCGTCTTCTACGTGTAAGGACCCCTTTGTGCCAGGATCTGCAGAGGAAATGCGGAGGATCTGCGGATCCTGGCATAAAGGGGTCCTTACATGTCCAAGACGCTCAGGAAAGAGCAACTTAATCTCTGATCCTCAGTTATCTCGTCTATACAATGGGGATTCTAAGAAAAAATCAACCTTATAGAAATTAGATACTATATAGAGAGCAGCTTGTAAAATGCCTGGCTTATAGAAAAGTGTTCACTTCTCTCCTCTGGGATCCAGAAGAGGAATTGGGGGCCTATGACAAAGCAATAAAACCGATGTCGCAAATGAGAATAAGAAGCAGAGATTAAAGGCTATGAGATCAAGGGAAACAGAGATTACTTTCTAGAGGCTAAATAATAGGAACAGACCTTCTAGGAGGAAGTAATGGGAAAAGGCAAAGTCTCTCAGCAGGTGCAGATAATGCCCTTAGGCTCAGTGATACACTCGCACACACCGCAGGTACCTGTGTCCTTTGTACACCGTTCCTGGCCAGCCCAGCTGCTCCTGAGTTCACAGGCAGATGTGCCTCCCGCCCACGCAGACAGCACCTCTCCATCAAAGACCCTGGAGTCATCATGTGCAGGGAGAGGGAAAGGGAATACTGAGGCCATTAACGCTGTCCCTTTCTCTCATCTCTCTAGTCCTCCTTGTCTTGTGGAGTAGATTCTCTGGAGGGAGAAGAGTAGAAAAGCAGGAGAGGGAAGAAGGACCAGCAGAGGGGAGAGGGTGGTGGTCCCACCCCAACACACAGGCCTGTGCACCCAGGCCTTGGCCACACTGCTCAAGGACCACAATTGCGCGCCCTTCTTTCCTCTGGTGGCGGGAAGGCTGAGGGTTCCCTGGCCTCAAGATAAAAACCAACCAGACATGAAAAAAAGAAAATGTCTAGCATCCAGCAAAGACCTGTCAGGAGCCGCAGATCTGACAAGGCGGAAGTGCCTAGGGCCATGGGACAGCAGCCTGACCCAGGGCACCCCACAATCGATCAACCAGCACAAACTTATTGAACGCCTTCTCTGTCCCCAGCACAGTGCCGAAGGCTGTGGGGAATACGGCGGGACTGGCCCTGCCATGGATACATTGATAGATAGAGTTATTCGTGTACCCATGAGAAGACAGTGAGCAACCCAAAGGCACACCAGGACCCAATAGAAAAAGAAAGAGTCGGTACCACTGGATTTCTGGAGTGCAATTGGGGAGGACTTGCCAGGGGAGGCGAGATCCAAGCTAAAGATGGAAGGACGGGTAGAATTTAGCTGAGCACAAAAGAGGACACTCCGGTCAAGTGAACAGCAGGAGCAAGAGCACAGTGGTACGAGAGATGTTAGGAGCAGTCCGACAGTTGGCAGGAACGAAGGGCACAGGTCAAAGGTCCCATTGGGATGCCCAGTTGAGGACCAAGCATTGTAGGCTTCGGACTTGCACCCCAGGAGCCACGGAATGTTTTTGAGCAGGCAAGTGACATGATGAGAATGGTGCTTTAGGAAGATTGATCTGACAACTGTATGAAGGATGGAGACCAGAGACCAATTAGGAGGCGATTGTAACAATCTCAGCCTGAGGTAATGAGGGCCCAGAACAGGAGGTGGTGGTGGGCGTGGACAGGCCGAAACCGTTGTCAAAGCCATTGTAAAGATGAATCAGCATGATGTAGGTGGCGGATGGAGCACAGAAAAGTGGCCAGGCCTGGACAAAGTGGCCAGCCTAACTGCTCAGGCTTTGTCACTGGAAGAAGTAATTAAAGTAGCCAACTCTATGGCAAGATACACGTTAATACGCCTTTAAATCTTACAATAACTCCATGGCCTCAGTGCTATTATTAGCCCCATTTTACAAGTGAGAAAAATCAGAGGCAAGAAAAGAGATTTAACTTGCCTGAGGTCATATTTTAAGTAGCAGAATCAGGATTCGAACTCAGGCAGTCGAATCCAGGGTCCCGCATTGGCGAGTTCTGCACCTTGTGTAAATAAGAAAGGTGGTAGCTCTGCAGGCCTGTGCACCTTCGTGTCCCCATCAGAACACCTGAGATACTCCTTCCTGTTCTCCCTGTCCAGCAACACAGTGAAAAAATCAGGAGAATCGAAATGCCTTTATCTTGACCGTGGACCTTGCTGAGCCTAACCCTTGGAGTTCAAGTCTGGAGCCTAGAAAGAATTACACCAGGTATTGCAGAGCTTTGCAGTGCCCAGCTTAGAACCCTGGGCCTGGATCATCTGAAGACTTCCCCAACCCCGCCTCCCTCCTTGATGGCAAGCCATCCCTCTCTAACATTCCCTCCGCACAAGGTCACTGCAGATACCCAAGGCCCAGCCTGGAAGGAGCAAGCCAGTCTGGGGATGGAGACCAGCAGGGAGTTAACGAAACCATCTGATTCCCAAAGAGTGAGCAAGGCTGCTGGGGCAGGGTGGGCGAGACGGGCCTAAGAGAGAAGGAATACACACTGCACTCAGGAGCATTGATTTCTCTAATTGATTTCAGTCAATGTTCTCAGTGCTTCATCATTCTCTTTAGAGGTAGGCACCAGCAGGAGGTGGGGACCCGGCTTGACTATGCCTCTCCCCGGGGCATAGTAAAGAGACCTCTCTGCAGCCCCACCCATCCTTGGGAGCCCCCAAAGCCCCAGGGGAACCCATTAGAGAGGGAGGAACTGCTGCTGCCGCAGCTCCTCGGAGCAGGGGCGTGGGCAGGGCAGGGATGTGGATGGGAAACTACTCCAACAGAAGCCATCAATACCACCTTGTGTGGATATAATACCTCCCAACTACACAAAGCCCATTCCACATCCATGGTCTCAAGTCCTCACAGCATCCCTGGGAGGAAGGAGTGGTGGAACTAGCTTCCTTTTCAAACTCACACTTGAAGACCACCCATGACATGGCCCAGGCACAGCCTAGCCAGCAAGTGACAGCCAGGACTACAAGGAAGTCCTCCCACACCCAGATCCAGTGAGCTTTCCACTTCTGACCTGTCCTCTCTCATGGACCAGAAATGAAGCATCGTCCATCCTGCCACAGGGCCGAGCCTCTGCTACTTTGTCCCATAACAGAGGGTCATGGAGGTCAAGGAGAAGGCACTCAGGCCACTTTTTGGCCTCATCTTTGTGTCATGCAAGGCAAACCTGGGAAGGGCTGTTTTCTCTGAATTCTTCTTTCACCAGAAAACGCAGACTTCCCAAGAAAACTGTGAAACCTCGTTCCCCACCTGCCCCCTTCACAAGTCCCTGATGGCAGCAGGAGCTGAGCTAGTAAACCGTCCTTCTGTTGAGCTATCGTAAGCCTAAAATAGCCTAGCTCAGTGTCTGGCCTCCCCACCACCACCCTGACGACACTGTGCTCCGTCTGTGGTTGGCACCATCCTGGCCACGCCCTAGCCTTGTCCTGATGCCAGTACTATGCTTGCAGACCCCAGCTGCCTCGAACAACCTCACAGCTTCTCTTCTGAGTACACACACATACCCAGCCCAGCTCTCACACTGGCCATCTGCCAGGCTACCCAAGGTCAAGGTGGAATCACAGGAGGGGGCAGTGGCTGCTTCTGCCAAGCTGTGGGGAGCCAGCTCCTGCTGCCTGGCACCCCCCAGGAGAGCCCTCAGCACCCGCACCCCACAGGGACCATGTCTTTATTTAGTCAAGCGCTAGATCTGAGGCAGACTGCCATTAGAAGGGCCCAGCTCTGTCTCCAGGGCCTGGAAGGCAGCTCCCAAGGGGCTTTGGACAGAAAATGGGAACTAGATTGTCCCTCTCTAAGGACATGTGCCTGTCCTGGGCCAAACCTAGGATTTGGCCAGATAAGCACATTTACTGCATGTCCATCCCGTCACCCTGACCTCTCATTCTTGAAACTTCTTTTCCCATCATCAGGAACTTTCTCTCTTTATCCCACTGTCCCCATGCACTCCTGCTTTTCTGCTATCTTATCTCTCTTGCCAAAGCAGGAAATCCAGAGGGAGGGGCAATGTTTAACCAAAAGAATGAATTGCTAAGGGTAGAATTTCGGTCAGCATTGTCCTGGGCTCTTAGGTACAACTGCATAGCCCTTAACAGCTTACAAAGCTCTTTTCTACAAGTTTGGGCCTCACTTTGGCCTCTCAAAAACTGTCAGAAGTCAGTATTTTTCAAGTGGGAAAGTGTGTAATCCAAACACCAGGTGACTTGTCCCACTGTGGGACTATGGTCCCGTAATCAGTGAGTTGCTGTCCTAGGACCAAACCGTGATGTCCTAGCTGATTCCATAGTCCCTATTTGCAAAGTAGCCTTTGCTTACACACTTTGTAAAATAAAAAGTAAAATAAGGCCAGGCGCCAGTGGCTCAGCCTGTAATCCCAGCACTTCGAGAGGCCAAGACAAGAGGATTGCCTGAGTCCAGGGGTTCAAGACCAGCCTGGGCAACTTGGTGAGACCTTGTCTCTACAATACTTCACAAAAACTAGCATTCGTCTGTAGTTCCAGCTACTTGGAAGGTTGAGGCAGAGGGATCGCCTAAGCCCAGCCTGGGCAACAGAGTGAAACTCCAACTCAAAAAAATAATAATAATAAAAATTAAATAAAATACTTTATAATTTTAGAAGAGAAGACAATTTTACATAAACACCTCCAGATATCCCTATTTGACACAGGGCCCACTTCCACAGTCCCAGACAGCTTATGTAATAGAGTGGTTTTTCCCTATGCCAAGCTGGAATTTGCCTCACCCACCAAAAGTCCCATGTCCACAAGGACCCAACGTATGGGAGAGGTTCACCCAAAGTCTCTCAGACTGTACTAGCTTTTGGACAGGAAGCTGTGAACCCCCCTCCCTGAGTCCTCTCCTTGTCCTGCTCTGGGTGCTGTCTGCTTCCAGTAAAGCAGACAGAGACTGCTCCCGTCTCAGGGATCAGATATAATTTCCCCTCCCGCTCCCCAGCTCAAGTCACCATGCGGAAGTCATCACGCCACAAAACAGGCTCCAGGATGGGGCATTCCCAATGGTACAGGCACCTGCTGCCTCCTTGCTCCAAAATGGGTGAGCCTCCTCTCCCTGGGAGAGAAGGGATGGGATGGGCTAGGTGGTCTCACTCCCGACAGCAATGGAAGTTCAGGATTCTGCAACTTTCCCTTGCTCTGGGGTGGGCTCATCCTTTCATATCCTTGCTGGCTGGCTCCAGGGAGAACACCCAGCCAGCAAGTGGGGCACTGTAGAAGGAGGCTAGGGGTTTCAGTTCCAGCTTTGACCTGGACTCACCACCAGCCCAGAAGAGAGTTCATTCAGCACCATCTGGGGATAGCATAGTGCCCGTGGCCACCCTTGGTTGGCCCTCAGTACGAATTTCTAGCTGAAAGAAAGATAAAGAAAAGGAAGGAAAAGGGTGGGGGGGAGGAACGTGCATACTGTTGGAATCTCTGTGCTCTCCTTATCTCTACTCCAGTCCAAATCCTCGAATTAATCTTCCATCTGATACACTTCATGGAATGAGCCAAGTATACTTGAGTTCTAGCCACCAGCTCTGCCACCAGCTGGCCCTGTGAACTTAGTCTCTGGGATAATAATCCTGCCAGCCTCGCCAGGGACAAAAACAATCAGATGAGACACTGAGTGTGACAGCGCTTTGAGGTGTATGAGACACCCTGCAGACACAAGACTTTTCTAGGCAGTCCACATGCCACGGTGAGTTCTTCACCATCTGTTTCAGGAATGAGCCCCCCACTCACTACTTGGGACAGTTCTTGCTACTCTAGTGATTTGGAATTCTGTGATAAAGAACAGTCCCTTTTCACAGATGGGAAAACCAAGGCCTCCAGATCCTACTGTGAATGCCCCCCTTCCTCTTACTACAGCCTGTTGAAGATGTTCTGGTTCTTGCCTTTACTCCTCACTTGATTCAAAGCCTTATTCGGACAGGACCCACATCTTCCTCTTCGTCATATCCTTAGAGGCTGGCACATAATACGTGCTCAATTAGTGTTTGTTAAATACATATATACATACACATAATAAATTACATTTTTAAAATAAATAATAATTATTAAATAAAAACAAAATAATTTTAAAATTGTGTTTGCTGAATGAGCAAACGAATGAGCAAAAGATGCCTCCTTACCCAGTATAGCCTTAGCACAGGCACTCAGGCCCAGGATCACTGGCCTGGTTCATACCACTTATCCCCCGTTCTGGACTTGCTGGGATCTAACTGACCCATATAACAAATGCTTCTCTTTCTTCCCATCCTGTTCTCCTTGGAAAAAATTGGTAAATCTTGACTGGAGGATTTTTTTTTAATCATTTAAGTTATTTTAATTCAGACTAGATTGGTTTATGCACTTGACTTTACAGTCAAATTCTACCAAGACTCAATACGTTGCTGGGAGTCAGCCCCACTAGAATTTCCAACCCATGCAGTAAACTGCCTCATTCCTACTTGTTAGCAGTGTGATCCCCTACTCTTTTGCCTGAAGAAACGGAGCTGCCATCCCCAAGTCAGCTCCCCCACCCCCGACGTGAGTGACAGAAGCTCAGTCCACAGAGAACTGGCAACAGTGCCGGGAACGCAGGACACCCTCCCAACAAGGAGTTTCTATCCTCCACAGACAAACCAATCAGCGTGGAGCTGGCTTTGAGTCCTCGCACAGGTGGTCAGCATCCACGCCTCTGGGTTTCCGGTGTCCCCATTGTGGGGTGCACTCTAGCCAGAGACACCTCGAGTTTCCAGCCTCACCTTCCATCAAACTGGCCTGCTCTTCCATTTCCTCTCAGCTAGCTGCCACTTAGGAAGACAGTCTGAACAACAGATCCTAAGCAAAGTGGTCATCTTTTTCTTTTAAGAGTTCCCATTGCATTGCATTTTCCAGAACCAGCAGAACTGATAATGGTCGCTTTTTTTTTGCAATCAATCTCGATCAATCACTGAATTCTTCAATACCTTCTTGTTACTCCTCTCTGACACATATGCATATTAAAGAAATGTTAACAGACAGACAAGGCCTTAACGCAAAGTAATGGCTCTCTAATTGTAGAAGTCAGACACCACAAGAAGAGATTCCAATGAGATCCGAGAGGGTGAATTTGCACTCTTCACACGCCATTCCCTCTCCTAACCATGCAGATATTGTTCATTGATCGCAACTAACACTTCTCCATGCACTGGTCCAAGCAGCCACAGCCAGTCATTTGGAGCAGGCATCCAAGTTCATCTACTCCATCTGCAAGTGCCAGTTCCATGAATTCTGAATTCCCTCCAGTTCTAGAATCAGGGGTTCTGTGAGGTGACTGAGATGCTGCTCCCTTCACCCTTCAAACCACACCATGGACTGACCCATGTTGTGCCTATCTAAAGGGGGTGTCTACAAGACTTTTCAGAAGAGAGAGACCTTCTTAGCTGGGTGCAGTGGCTTGTGCCTGTAATTCTAGCACTTTGGGAGGCCAAGGCAAGAGGATTGCTTGAGCCCAGGAGTTTGAGACCAGCCTGGGCAACATGGAAAGACCTCATCTCTACAATAAAAAAATTAGCCAGGTGTTTGCCTGTAGTCCCAGCTACTTGAGCCCAGCAGTTCCAGGCTGCAATGGCTGTGATCATGCTACTGCACTCCAGCCTGGGCTAGAGAGTGAGACTCTGATAAGACACACATACACACACACACACACACACACACACACACACACACACACGGAGAGAGAGAGAGAAATAAAGAACCGACCATCCTACTTCCCTAAGAAGGACAGGGAAAGGGATTGCTGTAAGACACCCATTATGCCAAGAAAAACAGTCAACCCCTGTTGGAATCTGACAACTCACTAACACAAATCCCTGCTACAGAAAGGCTTTCACATTCCACCAGCCCTGAGGAAGGAGAATCGTTTCTGGAAAAGGTGCTGCCCACAGCCCTTGCCAAACCATCCACGCCCGATACTCCATCCATCATGCTTCTTAGATAAAACTCAGAAGTATGAATGAGACTCTGGCAAAGAGTTTCCCACAGGGTCAGCATGCAGGAGCCAGGAGAGGGAGGCAGGAGGACATGGCTGATACGGTGTTTGCCAACAAGTGTTCTGGAAGGGCTAAAATGGGCTGCACAGAGGCAACCACAAGCCAGCCACACACAGAGTCATCTGCCCAGCAGGCAACGGAGTCCCAGCGTTATCAAGGGACTAAGACAGACATCAGGTGGCCTCCAGCAAGTCACACAATCAAAGTGAGGGCAGGAAGGAGGCCTGCACAGGTTCCCAGCTCACCAATCCCCTTCACAAGCCTGTCCCTTCAGAGTTCAAGGGAGAGCTTCCTTTCCAGCTTCCCATTTGTTCAATGGAATGAGATTCTGGACACCTACCATGCTCCAGGTACTGTTCTGCAGATGAGGGTGTGGTGGTCAAAGTCTCCTCCCCAGGGAATTCCATCCCTGTCCTCAAAGAGTTGCCTTACTCCAGCCAGTCCCTTACATTTCTCTTTCCTTCTTTCTCTCTTCCTTTCCTTCTTTTCTTCTTTTTAAAATTTTATTTGGATAAATGTATAGGGTACAAGTATAATTTTGTCACATGGATATATTGCTTAGTGGTAAAGTCAGGGTTTTTAGGGTATCTATAGCCTGAATAATGCACATTGTACCCAATAAGTAATTTTTTATAGTCCACCCCCTTCCCACCCCCCACACTTCTGAGTCTTCACTGCCCATCATTCTATACTCTACATCCATGTGGACACGTTATTTAGTTCTCACTTATGAGCAAAAACATGCAGTAATTGCCTCCAGTTTCTGACACCACCATGTGGGCCCCCGACTGGCCATGTGGAGATAGGAAATGCAAAAAGAGCAAGACTGTCTTACCTTTCCCTCTCCTCACCATGCGTGTACAATGTGCCCTTGTATGTCCAATCTCATTAGATCCTCAAACCAGGCAGTGATTGTCACATCAGGCTCTCTAGTCAGGAGACGGGCTCACCCTTCTTGCTCTTGCCTACTTCCTTGCTCTCTGATTTTGGTAAGTCCCTAAACCTGGCTGTTCCTCTGTGAAACAGAGACACCTGCCTAATTCACATGAGTGACTCATTCTGCCAGCATCAAAACACCTACCGTGTTCCAGGCATGGGAATAGACACCAAGACACAAAATCTGCAAGATATTGCCTCTGTTTTCAATGAAGCAGAATCGAGGACTCCAGCCTGGTAGGGGGAGGCAAATGTACAAACAAATGAGTTCAGAAAAGTTTGGAAGTTACAGTGGTAGAATTAGGGTACAGTGGCAGAGGGACTGACTGAAGAGCGGATATATGTAGAAATGGAGATTTTAGAGAAGTCATTACGTAAGGAAATAACACTTGCTAAGCTCTTCCCAGGGAGCATTTCCATACACATAATTGTTCTAAGGATCAAAAAAGATGATGGATGTGAATCTACCCTATAATAAACTGTGAAGAGTAGTACTGTACTGCAAATATTTGACATTCATGTCAAATGTCAGACTTTGGCCAATAAAAAGTAGGTCGTATCAGTTAAGCTAGATTTGTTGCTGCAGCAATAAACAACTGCAAAGTCTCAGACGATGAACACCACAAAGGTTTATTTCTTCATCGTGTAGCATCTTCAATGTAGGTTGGCCTCTGCTCCACACAGTTGCTCAGGGATCCAGGTTGACTTATGTATTATTGTCTTGTAGCTTCTGTACCTGGAACATAAGGCCTCTTCAGTCATTTAGGCAAGAAGAAAGACAGCTGGAAAGCAGAGAGCTGGCCATAAGAGATACCTGTCACTTTCGCCCACAGCCCATTGTCGAGATACAATTACGTGGTTCAGTCGAACAACAGCAGGACTAGTAGATGTGAGGGAACAAATGGAACGTCCAGTGGCCATCAGTGTCTCTGCCACAGGGACCAAAAGAGAACTCTCTGAACCCTGCAAAACTGGGGTGTTTGGCTGACCAGAGAATCCTTTAGGGAATACTGAGTCTGGGCCCCTCAGGACCAAGCAATCCTCAGGACACAGGACTGGACATATATTTTTCCTGACTCCAAAGTGACTGGCCATAGCAGGAACTAAGGAATAACCACAAGACTCAAGCTATTTCTGTGACTCAGATGATCACAGAATTAAAAACAATGCTGTAGTTAAAATAATTGTGCACTTACTATGTGCTATGTCCATATCACCAGTATTATCTCATTTAAGCCTCGCATTGGCCCAGGGAGATAAATAGGACTCTTAATCTCATATACTAAATGAGGATAATAAAGAATAAGTCCCAGATTTTTCAGTCTTCAATTTATAAAATATCAGAAAAGGAAATTGGATGCAGAACCACTGTGTCTCCAAAAACCATTCACTTCATCACCAACCTATACTACGTCCCACGGTGGAATAGGCCACTAATTACACATACACACACACACACACACACACACACACACACACACAATTTGCAGTACCAAGATCTGGATTCTCAGCCTGGTTCTGTCACTAACTGTATAACCTTAAGTAAGTCACTTCACTTCTCTCAACTTCAATTTTCCCA
Organism: Tarsius wallacei; assembly: GCA_963574415.1. Taxonomy (NCBI): domain Eukaryota; kingdom Metazoa; phylum Chordata; class Mammalia; order Primates; family Tarsiidae; genus Tarsius; species Tarsius wallacei. The sequence continues at coordinate 14,274 of CAUYQG010055699.1, read as the reverse complement.
TCTGTAAGACGGGGATAATAAAAATTATCTCCATTATCTTTTTAATTATCTTTTAGAAAAGCATTTTTGCCAACTATAAACTTTTCTGCTGTTACATGACAAAAGAAAAATTAGCTAGAAGATTAGACATGCCCTAAGGATGAACCAGGGTCTCAAGAGAGGTCACACCTGCTGGTAGGGAACAAGACAGAACAGACCCCTCGTCCCTGAGGAGTCTTGCTGTCACAGCTGAAACAGCCCCCCGCCAACAACCAGAAGTAGGCCCTCCTTGCCTCCTCCTCTGTTCCCACATTCTCTTTGGCAACTCTGTCACAGCTTGGGCTCTGTCTGTTTTTCCTGCAGAGGTTTGTGCAGGATTTCTCCTAAGTGGGACAGCTGCATCAATAAGTTCCATTGCATCAGGAGTGATATTGAAGAGTAAGATATCTGGCCTTCTTTCACATGCTCTGCCACCCTTCTTCCACCTCTGCCGTCTGTCCCCTACTCCCCATTCCAGCACTTTCTCCCCTAATCAGCCTCTGATTCCATTCTTCTCCAGGATTCCTGCTCCAGCCTGCCTAGTCCACCCATTTACCCCCAACCCCGAACCTTTTCTCAAGGCTCAAGGCATGTCTTCCACCTAGAATATCCTCCCATCATCACTGTCCATCAAAGTCCTCCCCAGATACACACGACAATGTCAACAGCAGTTGTCTCCGGGTGATGAGATGACAGATTATCTTTATCTTTTTCTGTCCAATTTCCTCTACTTGGAGATCTAGAAGAATGAGCACATGTTATTTTGATAATCAAAAAGGCACATGCTTTAAGCTCCTACCCTCCTGTGAGCCCCTCCCTCTCACCCATCTTATGGTCCTTTCTCCTGTGAAATTCTATGCCTCTTGGCCTGATCATAAATGGCTTTATATGCTAGCTAGTTTGCTGTGTGTGAACTTCTGCCATCCCCAACCAAATGATAAGCTCTGGCCGGACTCGGTGGCTCAGCCTGTAATCCCAGCACGTTGGGAGGCCGAGGTGAGAGGACTGCCTGAGCCCGCAGGTTCGAGACCAGCCCTGGCAACTTGGCCAGACCTCGTCTCTACAATAAATCGAAAAATTAGTCAGGCATGGTAGCGTGGGCCTGTAGTTCTGGCTACTTGGAAGGCTGAGGCAGAAGGATCGCTGGAGCCCAGCAGGTTGATGCTGGAGCGGCCGTGAGTGTGCCACTGGACTCCAGCCTAGGCGACAGAGTGAGACTCCAAATAAAATAAAATAAAATAAAAAAAGGTAAGCTCTGGGAGAGCAACAGATATATTATACACATCTCTCTAATGTGACATAGCCCTCTGCACAATCCAAGGCATATCTGAAGAAGCAAGTGAGGACTGATCAACTATGGGGGTTAGGGGCATGGCCCTGGTACACCTTACATTGGCTTGGGGAGGTGGAGTCATGCAAAATTATATCTAAGGGAGCTTAGAGTTCATATCACCCAACACCCTGCATTCACACAGACTCTTTCTGACATTTAATTTGCCCACTAGTAGAGTTTGGTTACCCCCCTCCCCCACATGAAGAGCCAAACTAAGGCCGGGGGAAGTAAAGCAATTTGGCCCAAGAGTCCGGAGCCCGCATCACCTGTGGTCCTGTCCAGTGCCTTAACCACTAAACCGCAGCTGCCACTCCAAGACCTTATTAATAGCCATTTCTCTCCCCAGTCAGTGGCTGGACATGGCTTGCCAGGTTAATAATTTGTTCATTAGGCACCTAATGAATTACTTGTTAATTGCTAACTTGATGAACAGCCAGCAGTCCCCATCTGCCTGGAGAAATGGCGACAAATAACCGCAGAAGGGCCCGCCAAGCCCCAGCGGCTTCAGAGCAGGAACTTTCGGCCCCAAAGGGCGGTAGCTTCGGGGGGAGAAGCCTGTTTTGGCCTGTCACCTGGAGCGCAGCCGGGGACCCAGAGAGAGGGTGCCTTCTGATAAGCCACCTCTTGCTGGACCTATAACTGCCTGGCAAAGGGGCAGGGCAGCCCAGTTCTTCATCTGCTCTAATCCTTCAAGCCTCTCCACATCTTCACTTTCTCCTTTTTTACAGCTTTCTCCTTTTTTAGGCTAAGGGGCAGTGGTACAATCACAGCTCACCACAGTCACCACCTCCTGGGCTCAAGTGATCCTTCTGCTTCAGCCTCCCAAGTAGCTGGGATTACAAGCCTACACCATCACGCCCTGCTAATTTTTGTATTTTTTGTAGAGATGATGTCTCACTATGTTGCCCAGGCTGGTCTCGAATTCCTGGCCTTAAGCAATCCTCCTGCCTTGGCCTCCCAAAGTGCTGGGATTACCGGCATGAGCCACCGCGCCCAGCCCCTTTTTACATTCTTGTATCTTATTTTCTCTGAGTTTCCACCACTTGAAGTCAGAACTACAGAGGGTCCCCAGCGTATGATGGATCAACTTATGATTTTTCACCTTTACCATGGTGTGAAAGAGATATGCTTTTAGTAGGCGCTACTTTGAGGACTCGTACAACCATTCTGTTTTTCACTTTTCGAACAGCTTTTAATGAATTACATGAGATACTCAACACTGTATAATAAAATGGGCTTTGTGTTAGATAATTATTTCCAACTGTAGGCTAATGTAGGTGTTCTCAGCATGTTTGAGGTAGGCTAGGCTGAGCTATGATGTTTAATAGGTTAGGTGTATTAAATATATTTACAATGTATGATATACTCAATACACAATGGATTTATTGGGATATAAGTTCATCTGTTCTCAATTTAAACTTTACTTATACACATGTAATGACATGCCATCATATTTTCTCAAAGTGATCCTATCTTCCCATCTCAAAGGCAGCTATGATGTCCCCATTGGTCACTTCTAGAACAGGAGTCACATTTTCTTTGTTCATCCTTGTATCTCCAGTATCTAACACAGTGCCGAGCTTATAAATATTTATTAAAAGAATAGAGTACTCAGGCTTTTCTGCACAAATCTATATAAGTTTTCTCAGGCTGCTGCTATGGTTTGAATGTCCCCCCCGCCCCCCACAAAACTCATGTTGAAATTTAATTGACATCATGATGATATTCAGAAGTGAGGCCTTTAAGAGGTGGTTAGGTTATAAGGGCTCTGCCCTTATGAATAGGGAGTGGGTTCCTTATCATGAGAGTGAGTTTCTTATAGAAGTGAGTTTGGGCCAGGCGCAGTAGCTCAAGCCTATAATCCCAGCACTTTGGGAGGCCGAGATGGGAGAATTGCCTGAGCTCATGAGTTTGAGACCAGCCTGGGCAACTTGGTGAGACCTCATCTCTACAGTACATCAAAAAGTAAGCCGGGCGTGGTAGCGTGTCCCTGTAATTCCAGCTACTTGGAAGGCTATGGCAGAAGGATCACCTGAGTCCAGCAGGTTGAGGTTGTAGTGGCTGTGAGCATGCCACTGCACTCCAACCTGGAAGACAGAGTGAAACTCCAACTGAAAAATAAAAATACAAAAAATTTTTTTAAGTATCATTTAAAAAAAAAGAAGTGAGTTCAGTCCCCTCTCGTCTTCTCCTTCTACCTTCTGCCATGGGATCACAAGGCAAGAAGGCCCTCACCAGATGCCAGCCCCATGCTCTTGGACTGCAGCCTTCAGAACCGGGAGCCAAAGAAACTTCCATTCTTTATAAATTACCCAGACTGTGGTATTCTGTTATAGCAGCAAAAAGCAGACTAAGACAGCTGTCATAACAAAAAGCTTCCACAAACTAGGAAGCTTAAACAACAGAAATTTATTTTCTAACCGTTCTGGAGGCTAAAAGTCCAAGATCAAAGTATAAGACAATTTCGTTTCTCCTGAGGCCTCTCTCCTTGGCTTATATCAGGCCACCTTCTTGCTATGTCCTCACATGATCAAGGGCACATGATTTCCCTGATATACATACCCCGAGTGTCTCTGTGTGTCCAAATTTCCTCTTCTTATAAGGACTCCAGAGAAAAAAATGACCAGGTCCCATCCTACAAAGACTCACAAGGAAAGGTACTGGGAGCGAAAGCCACATACTAGGTTTAATCCAACTTGGGAAATTTGACTCATTCCTTTTTATTTCAATTTTCTGTCCACAGGATGGACATCATATACCTCTTCCTGCATCTCAATAATACTGGAAGCATAGAATGAGACCATGCTCTGATAAGAAAAATTGGTATGCAAATACAGGCTGGATTAGGACCTGCCCTAACGGCCTCATTTTAACTTAATCATCTGTGTAAAGACCCAGCCTCCAAACACAGTCACACAAGGTCATGTAGGTTAGGGCTCCCACATATGAATTTTGAGGGGAACTCAATTCAGCCCATGACAACTTCTCACTCCACAATGCCTACCTCAATGCTGGGCATGTATTAAATAGTCAGTACCCACTCTGAGGCTGACAGGCATCCCATTTTCTCTGGAGGAAGGGTTCATCTTTGTGGCCAGGTTCTGAGTCCTGCACAGACCCCTGAAATATTCTACAGTAGAGTATTTAAGGCAAACCCTCTGGTCATGTCAGCTCCCAAATTCTAATGGCTCTGTTATTTTTGAAATCACTTTAAAGCAGCCCTGAATAGAGATGATGATTTCTTGCATTTGCATAGCAATTTTTCTTATCAGAGCACAGTCTTGTTTTATCCTTCCAGCATTGCTGTGATGGAAGAAGAAGTATATGATGTCCATCTTACGGACAAAGAATTGAAATAAGAAATTAGTCAACTTTCCCAAGTCGGGCTAAGCCCAGTATTCCTATGTGGCTTTCAGTCCCAGTACCCTCGTGAGTCCCTGTGGAACAGGACTCAGTCACTCTCTTCTCTGTGTCCAGGCATACAGCCCAGGGTCAGGCACAAAGGGGATGGCCCAGGGGGGTTCTGCATTTATGATACTGGAACTGCTGAAGGAGCCACTACCCAGCAAGAGACTCTACCCAGAGCCTCTACTCAGAGCCTCTGTGCAGGACTGACCACCACGCAGCCACCCAAACCCCCTCAGGCAAAATCAGCCCTAGGGCAATATGGATGGTCAGTTTCAGGGTCTGAGCTTGTCACACCAGGCCTCCTTTCTAGTGAAGGCCTTGAAGCCAAGGTTAAATGGAAAATGAATCTAAGGACATTGATTATCGCTTCCACACTGCTAGGAGTGACAATAAGGAAAATGAGTTTATGGTACAATTGCGAAATGATTTCACATATTATTTATTTTTATCTCTTTATATCGCAGATATTTTTAGAAGCTGCCTCACATGCATTGTGGAACAAACTGGGGTGTGCATTTTAAAAATACACTACCTCATTTTATCCTTGAAGCAGTTCTTCAAAGTGGATAAGGAAGATAGTGTGCCCATTTGGCAGATGAGTAAAGCTAGGTAGAGATAGGTCTTGACTTCTATCCTTTCCAGAAAATCCATTTTGAAATCACACCAGACTCAGAAGCAGGCATGTGGATGCCCAGCAAGCAGCGCTCCTCTGCACTTTCTGCCTCATGGCTCTGCAAGCTTGTTCCTCTTTATCACTGGATTGGTGTGGGAGGAACCCTTAGGAACTGACCAGGAGGGAGTCCCTCTGAAGGCAGGAGAAACAGGAGTGCAGATGTATCTCCTTTGGCAAACTTTTCCAACAACTTGTATCTGGATGATTTCAGTCAAGGCCCACACTCTCCAGCTCCCTGCCACGCCCCTGCACCCGCCCAAGTATTTCTGTATGGTTGCTAATGGCTCTTGAGTTTGCAACCTCTGTTAGGTCTTTGAACACAGCATTGCAGTGACTTCCTTGGGAAGCACAAGGACGTCAGGGATGGGAGGGGTCTTTAGGTAGGGAACAGGGCCCAGGAAGGCAAGTGAACTTCACACACACCCTTACCCAGCTGCATAAATTTGCACCAATGGATGGGATCCGGTTCCTCAAGCCACCAGACGCTCCTACAGTCCTGGACAAAACTAGACCATGTTTTTCACGCTCCACGATCATCCCCCAACTCATGGTCTGAAATAGGCTGCTGCAGAATAAACAAGCCTTAGTCGCTCACAAGCTCGGCTCAACAAAGAGAGCTTCTGAGTTTCATGGGCTCCATAAAAAGCCAGACAGATCTGGGCAACAGAGTGAGACTCCAACTCAAAAAAAAAAAGCCAGACAGAAAAGATAGACGGCAGACGATCCAATCCCTTCCATGCCTGAAATGCCACTGCCACACTTACGGCTTCCCTCTCTGATGAACACAAGTGCCCCAAACCCAAACATGCCCCCAGGCATCACCAGTGGCCCTGCACTGTGGAAGTGGAAACGACCACTGCATGCAGTCTTCTCCTCTCCCTGCTCATCAGGTCTCTAGCCTGGGTGAGATCAGCCTCCCTCCCTCTGCCCCTACCTGATTTGGAGACTCAGCCCCACACTAACTCCCCAATCTCTTTAAGTCCTTTTCCTCCCCAGACAGAGTCTTTCCTGGGACACGTGCCGCCTGTAGTCCCAGCTACTCAGGAAGCTGAGGCGGAAGGATCACTTGAGCTCAGAAGTTTGAGTCCAGGCCGGGCTCGGTGGCTCAGCCTGTAATCCCAGCACTTTGGGAGGCCGAGGCGAGAGGACTGCCTGAGCCCGCGGGTTCAAGACCAGCCCCGGCAACTTGGCGAGACCTCAACTTGACAATAAACCAAAAAATTAGCCGGGCGTGGTAGCACGCGCCTGTAGTTCCAACTACTTGGAAGGCTGAGGCAGAAGGGTCACCGGAGCCCAGCAGATCGACTCTGGTGTGGTTGTGAGCATGCCACTGCACTTCAGCCTGGGCGATGAGTGAGACTCCAACTAAAAAAAAAAAAAAACAAAAAAAAAACAAGAAGTTTGAGTCCATCCTGAACAACAAAGTAAAAACCCCATCTCTAAAAAAACTCCTGGCCTCAAGCAATCTTCCTGCCTTGGCCTCCCTCTCCTCAATAAAAAGTTGATGGCCAGTTCTGTGGTTCATGCCTGCAATCCCAGAGCTTTGGCAAGTTGGAGTGGAAGGATCAAGAGTTCGAGACCAGCCTGGGAAAACTATCAAGACCTTGTCTCTACAAAATTAAAAAATAAAAATCTATGACCGCTTGGTGCCAGCTCCTTGGCATGCTCAAGATACAGAATAACTAGGCCTTAAGGAAGCAGCAAAATGACAGGTCCTGGGTGGAATTAGGGGAAATAGAGGCATCAGAAGGGCTGTCACTCAGAGTCCCATTCTCGGCAGGACTGTGGCAGCGGCAAGGACCTAAGAGGCTGCCACTGCGGGAGAGGATGCCACTGCGGGAGTGGGCTGCCGATGCTCAAAGGAGCCAGTGGTAACACTAGGGACATCAGACACAGAGCTGGAATTCTCAGGGACTCTGGCAAAAAGAGAGATGCAGCCTCCTGGAAAGGGCCTCCGGAATGAGGTGAGAGGTGCCCTGAGGCATAAGTGAGGCTCATGCCCTGGGAACCAGACTTAGTCCAGACTTCAGAAACCAAGCAACCCTGGGGGAAGTGGAACCTGGAAAGCTATCTGGCCCTCCACCAGGACATCTGGGGGAAGGGGACTGCCTCTCAGTGCTTGACACTTCTATCCTTTCCAGAAAATCCACTTTGAAATCTCACCAGGCTCAGAAACAGGCCTGTAGCTGGCTCCTCCCAAGTCCCAGAAGAGGCCAGGACACAGCAGGCATGGATGGTCCACCTCCTCCTGGGAGGCCATTAGGAGGCCAAAGCAAGCAGCGTCCCTCTGCACTTTCTGCCTCATGGCTCCCAAGCAGAAGCAAGAACCAGCCTTCCCGGGAGGCATCCTCATAGCTGGTTCTCCCCTCAGCCAGTGCTGTAGGAAGTCTGGACTGAGATTAGGGGGCAGGGTCTCTCTTGGGCCAAGCCAAGAGATCTTAATATTGGCTTTACCAGCTCTTAGAGAACTCGGGGGGGATTTTCCCAGACTGGATCAGAGAATTTATAAGTGCCCCTCCCAGGATTAAATCCCAAAGCATCTCTTCCCGAAACCACTAACCAGATCCTCCACAAGTAGGAGGCCAAGAATGCGGCATCTCCAGGGTCCTCCATCCACCCAGGGCCCTCGGGGTCAGCTGGGAAACAGCCCTTCTCTCCCTCTTGCTAAAGATTTGTATTCCCAATGTCCTGGGCCCTTGTCACAGGCTCTTCACACGTCAGAAACCCTAGGGTCCTCCTGCATGCAAATCCTCCCCTCACCACACACACACAGGCAGTCCTAACAGCTAGTCTCCCCAGAAGTAAATGGAGATCGCCTCCCCCACCCCACCCCCCCGCCAGCCCTCATTGCCATGAAAGGCTTAGTATTTCTGTTTGTTTCTTTAACTTAAAAAAATAATAATTCTAGATTCACAGGAAGTTGTAAAAATAGTACAAAACAGTCTCACAGACCCTTTGCCCAGCTTTCCTGAACAGTTACAATTTATATAACCATACTACATCAAAACAAGGAAATTGACTTGGTACAATGGACATGGGTATGTGTTATGATGTGCATGGATGCGTGGGTGTATCTGTACCCTCTTATCACACAACCACCACAGAAACCAAGATCTCCAACTGTTTGCTCCCCACAAGATCCCCTCTTACCACCCCACCCCTCCCCCATCAGCCCTTGGCTGTCACTCATCTGCGTTTCCTCTCTGTCTTTTTGTCATTTCCCATCTCTGCCCCCACTGAGCTTGTGGTGGTCGTTGAAAACCACCTCAGAGATGGGTAGATCCCAGCAAAGAAAGGGACTGACCAGAGCAGGCAGTCCTGGGTCAGCAGTGGCCCAGGACAGAGGGAGCCCAGTCTCACTTGGACACAGACAACTGACATACCTGACACCTGTGTGCTGTAACTCAGCCCTCATCTGCCTGCTTCGAAGCTGCCTGATGCCTCCATATCTCCGGTTAAGACTCCAGGCTCACCCCGGCCAAGGCCTCACCTGCCTGGTCCATTCCTCCACCCAGCATGGCCCCTCCAGCAGCATGCTCTCTGCTGCCCCCATCAGGCATCATGCAGCTTAGAGCGTTCAGGTCACAGGATTTTAATTTGCAATTCTCCCAAGTCATGCTTCCCCCATACTGTACCCACATAATTCACTTTTATTACCTAAATATAGGGCTTAATATTTGGCCCTGCTAAATTCGTTTTGTTTGTTTCAGGCAACCTTTCAGCTTCTCAGGATGTTTTCGAATCCTCCACTATCTCTCTGGACTTCAATTATCCCTTCTAACTGTCACTAAAAATTTAATCATCCTGCTCTCTGTATCTACGTACACGTCATAGGTGAAATCGTTGAATTGAACAGGGTTTAGAACAGAGTGCTTTGGCACAATACTATCTGCCCTCTTTCTAGAGGGAGAAGACTGAGATTTGGGATTTAAGCAACTCCCTTTAGGGACCATTGTTCAGCAGTTCTTCGTCCACCCAAGTGCACTGACAATCGGACTTCTTTTTTTTTTTTTTTTTTCATTTATTCACAAAGCTGCTAGGAGTGATTTTACACTGCCTGATCACAGATAGGCCAACCCAAAGAGCCAGGCCTCATCAGCTTACAGGTACCAAAGGAGGGGTCCCATTTCCTTTCATACCCAAGTTCCAGTGGCTCTGAGTCCCCATGCATTTACCCAAGGATCTAATTCCCAGATGTTCCCAAGAACACCAGGGTTGTATCCACTTGCTAAAACTCAGCTATCTTGAGGCTACCTTGCTACTACCTGCAAAGAAAGCAGAAACAGAGAATAGCTCTGCTGACTGGACTTGCCACTGTTTTTTTGTTTGATTTTGGGGGACCCTGATGGCTCTCTGGGGTGAAAAGGACATCAAATCTGCCCAGGACCCAAGTATTGCACCTTTAATCAGAACTATGCAACTTTCTCCAATGCCCACCCGGAGTTCTGCATTGGCCCTAAATCACTGTGGGTTCTAGCAGCAGCCAGGTCATTCGAAGTCAGCACCCCGGTGATGGTCCTAGGAACCAAGCCCTGCTCATGCCTGTCTTTGTCTTCCCAAGAACATGCTCTCAGAGACCAGCTGTTCTTTCCTGCCTACTCTCCTCAGCTGCAGCCATTCATTACAGCAATGTGAGGACAGGGGTCCCATTCCCCAGTCTCTGAATGAAAATAGAGACATAAGAGAGGCACAGGGCCAGCCTGTCATACCTAAGACCCATGTGCACACAGATAATATCAGGAGAGGAGCAACCCTTCTCCAACCACCCCCAACAGCCTCCACCAAAAAGAAGTGTCTTGCTATCCTGATTTACCAATCAGACAGCTATCACAAAGAGGAAAAGGAGTTGGGTTGATACGCTTTGTTCTAAGTGAACTCATGCTGGCTTCTAGCAATCACCTTTCTTTTCCAAGAACTCACAAATCATCAGTTTCCGTCATCCGTTTGGAATTTTGCCAAGAATCAGCATTGAAATTACTGAATAATCATTTCCAAAATCAGGGAAGGTTCCAGATTCTCTGGGCCTGGTGCTCTCAGTAAGATTCTTAAGTGGAAACCAGCCGTTCCTTCCCCTTTTACTCACCATGGTAATCACGTGTACACACACACACACACACACACACACACACACACACACATAAGGCATCCCCCAGATACTATACCCAGAGGAACCCTCTGACATGGACATGCCACCTAGCACAAAGACAGCCAAAGCCAGCATCCCTGATTCTCCCAGTCCTCTCTTCTTTTCGCCTCTTTCAGAATTGCTCTGTCCTCTCTCTCCCCGCCACCCCCTCCCTTCCCCCAGAGGTAAGAGACATCTTTATAGCTCTGTAATTGTGACCGTGGCTAAGCAGCCGTGATCGCAGGGAAAGGGGAGCCAGGCACACAGGAGGGGGCTCAGGCAGGCTCCGACCCATGCCGCCAACACACCTCCATCTGTCAGCCGCGGCCCTCCCTGCGTGGGGAGTTGATGGAGCGATGACTGCCAGTTTGCTAACGTCCTTGTCTGCGGACGCTGCAAAGACACAGTTTTCCACAGAGGAATCCTGAGGCTTGGACTCAAGACTCCTCAGAATTATAGTAATTAAAGTTGAAAAGAGCAACTTGCCAGAACCCCTCCTTCACCTGTCATTTCTGGGCTGATGACAGGGTTTCAACTTCAAGGTCATTCTGTCCTCCCCCCTCTTCCCTTTCTGCCCTGTCTCTCCTCTCCAAGCCAGACCTCAGGCAGCCAAGAACCAGACCTTTCAAGCCACAGAAGAGGCCCTTGGAAAAGCAGATACCTCTGAACTCCAGCACTTGGGATTTCAAGTGGAGTCTTATTGGCTTGGTTCCCAGCAGGAAAACATTCCATCTAGGCCTCGTAGGGGCTGGGGATTGGGTCAGAGACCATAATCAAAACTGGAGGGGTTGCCGACACCATTCAGACCTGTCCGCTAATTCCACACATGAGGAAACCGAGGCTCCACAGAGGGAAGTAACTTACTCAAGTTTGGTCAAATAGTCACAAAGCCAGAACAGGGACTCGAGCCTCCTGACTCCTGGTTCATTCCACTACCCCAGAGTCGTGTATGGAAGCTAGGCACTGTGCTAGCTATTTCTAATTAAGTTATTTCTAATTTTCACAGCAACTTTTCAGGGTATCATGGTCCTCATTTCAGGATTGAGGTAATGAGGTGATTTTCCCAAGGGCACCCAGATAAAAGGTGGCAAATGAGGAATTCAAGCCCACTAGCCTATTCTTTTGCATAAATATCAAGGTCAGAGAGAAGCAAGTCTGAGGGGGTTTGTGAACACATGAGGGTGCCCCACTGGGAGGAGTCCTAGAAGCTACCCGCTGGAATATCGCAGCCCCTAGTCTTCACAGATTCTATTCAACATGTCTTGCTGAACACCAGCAGTAAAGACCACATGTGGCCAATTGTCAACAAACAGGGTGCCAAGAAGGAAAAAGGCACCTGAGTACAAGTGCCCGGAAGTTGACTTTCAAGGAGGAGGATCTGGAAAGGCAGTTGAAAACGGAGAGGACCCTGGGGTTGGTGGAAGGTCAAGGAGAACCTATTAAGACTCACAAGCCACCCCTGAGTTTGGTGGCTAGGCATATGGGAGCAAGGAGGAACCCAGACTCCCAATCTCATCTCCAGATGTCTGTCCACCCCATTCTCCCCATTCCCTAACCTCCTCCTGGATTTTTTGTCTATTTTTTAGAGATAAGGTCTTGTTCTGTCCCCCAAGCTGGCACCATCATAGCTCATTGCGGTCTGAAACTCCTAGACTCAAGTGATCTTCCCACTTCAACCTCCTGAGTAGATGGGACTACAGGAACACACCACCTCGCCTGGCTAATATTTTTATATTTTGTAGAGATTTTGTCTTGCTATGTTCCTCAGGTTTTTCCTTCCCACCCCCTCCCAGATTAACAGGAAGACTGATCAGACCTCAGAGAAGGTGATAGGATTATTGTGTTTCTGCAACCCAAATGCCATACCCCACTCTCCTACCCAAGTTCTTGTAAAGGTAAGAGGCTGTGGCAGAGACAAATCAGGGAAGTGGCAGTGTGGGCTGGAGAAGAAAGTGGCTATGTTTGTGGGGAAGACCCGACCCTACACAACTCAGGAATGGGGTGGAGGGACTGACCTATCGTGTATGCCTTGCCTTTGTGGACTAGGGACTAAAACATGTGCGGACAGAAGGGGCCTCACATGCTTAGACACCATAATGGTAGCTCTCGCCATGGGTGGAATAATTGGCGTGTCATTGTTGGTTGAGTTATACCAACTTTCTCATCATTTTTCTTTGCAAAACGAGGATCATAATAGTATGCACCGCAGAGGATGTTTGTGAGAATTAAATGAGATGCAAAGTGCCTAGTGTAGTTCCTGGCATGTAATCAGCACACAATAAATGTTAGATTTTTATTATTGTTTTTATTTCTATCTTGATGAAAAGTGTATTATTTTTACACTGTTATAAAACTAAGAGAACCATGAGTTAGGTTCCACAAATTTCATTGCTGAAATCATGTACCTTGGACAGTTCTATTATTACATTTGTGTTATTTAAACAAAAATTTCCCTCCTCGAGCAAGTTGGGAGGAAAGTACTCGCTACACCACCCAAGGTGGTGCTTCTGCTCGTAAAACACTTTTCCCTTTCAAGGGGATTTCTCGCTGCTTCTCATCGTAAGCTCACATTGTAATTCTGAGCTCAGTGGGGTGGACGTTGTTGTCCTTCCTTTATCAGATGCTGAAACTCCAGGAAAAGGAAGTTTGTAGGACTGGACCTAAAACCGGGTCCCGCTGCCCCTCGCAGCCCTCAGTTCAGCAACACTGAGGGTAGTCAGCAAGGCAGGCAATCGGCCTGTTTGTTCCCCAGGCACATGGTGAGTCCTGCCTGTGCCCCACACCTGGCCTTTGCCGTGCCCTGCATCTGTCTCTACCAGCCCAAAGGGACCCTCACCTGAGGACGAGCTGATCAGAATCTTAAGGAGTTTGAAATCACCACATGCAAAGACGGTAAGGATTCTCTTTTTTTAAAGAGCACACCACAGAGCCGTCTGTCTGTTTTTCAGAACTGGTGCCCAGCCCTACAGTCCTGCTGTTCACACTCTAACTCCTCCCCTGGCCTAGTGACTTTCCAGCGTGAGGGTCAGCCTTACGCTGGTACCATTGCTCTAGGGCCTGGGGGGAGGAGCCACCACTGACCCCACGAAAGGGAAAAGTGTTTTCTGAGCCCTCTTTAATAAAATAGAATACAAAATATCAGAAGATACCACCAGTGATAAAAATTGGTCACAGCAGGCACACACACATGAAGGCGTGCTGCATACTAATGTCATGTAAAATCTCCATGGCTTAGCAGGGTTTATTTCTCACTCCTGCAAGCTCACCCTGGGTCTAGCAGCTCTCTAGGGCGACTGTCCCTTGTGCACAAACTCAGAAATCCAAGCTGCTTGTGCCACATTCTGATTGGAACAGAGCTCACGCTGTTCCAGGTGCTAGAGCTGGGTCAGGCATTGGCTATTCAGGATATCACCTCGGCCTGTTTCGGGGTTTCCCACTATCCCCCTGCCCCGACTCCTGTGCCCCCATGGAAAGGCTGACCACCTTTCCTCAAATATCTATGCTTATCCTCAAGGACTTGCTCATAATCTCTCTCCTAGAATGATCTTGCTTTACTGATCCAACTCTTATTCATCTTCTACAACCCTGGTCAAGGGTCTCATCCTCCCAGACCCCTTCCTAGATCATCCCTAGGCCACAGTACTTACCTCCATTTTCTAGCTCCTTAAAGTTTTTTTTCAAACTGCGGTTTGTGTACCATTAGCGAAGTAAATTCAG
>CAUYQG010055696.1:0-17298 GCA_963574415.1 Tarsius wallacei | reverse complement strand
CATACTGCTACTTATCCCGACACAAAATAGTACATTCCAGAAAGATTAGAAGTTTAAATATAAAAGGTAAAGCCAAAACTAAAACTTAGAAAACAACATAAAACAATGTTTTGAATCAACATTGTTAAGATGTCCATCCTACCAAAGGCAATCTAAGATTCAACGCAATACCCATTAAGTTACCAACATCATTCTTCTCAAACCTGAAAATGACAAGACAGAAATTCATATGGAAACAAACGACCATGAATAGTTAAAACAATCCTTAGCAAAAGAAACAAAGCAGGAGGTATCACACTTCCAGACTTCAAACTTTTCTATAAGGCTACAGTAATCAAAACAGCCTGGTATTGGTACAAGAACAGGCGCATAGACCAATGGAGCAGGACAGAGATTCCGGAAGCAAGCTTTAATTTCTCAACCAACTCATCTTTGACAAAGCCTCCAACAACAACCACTGGGGAGAGAAAAACCTATTCAGTAAATGGTGCTGGGAAAACTGGCTGACCATATGCAGAAGACTCAAACAAGACCCCTATCTATCCCCATACACAAAAATTAACTCTAAATGGATCAAAGACCTAAAACTATAAGAATCTTAGAAAAAGCAGGAGACACTCTTATGGAAACTGGAACTGGCAACCAATTCCTATTCAGACTCCTAAATGCCCATAATTTAAGAAATGAGACAGACAAATGGGACCTCATCAAACTGAATAACTTCTGCAAGGCCAAAGAAACCATCAAGCGAGCAGGAAGACAGTCCACAGAATGGGAAAAAATATTTGCCAACTCTATGTCTGACAAAGGCCTACCATCTAGGATCTACAAGGAACTCAAATGTGTCAAAAGGAAAAAAACAAACAGTCTCATTAAAAAGTGGGTAAAAGACATGAATAGACACTTCTCAGAAGAAGATATACGAGCAGCCAACAGACACATGAAAAAATGCTCAGCCTCACTAATTATCAGAGAAACGCAAATCAAAACCACATTGAGATACCACCTAACCCCAGTAAGAATGGCCATCATTAATAAAACAAACAACGGATATTAGCGATGGTGTAAAGAAAAAGGAACACTTCTACACTGCTGGTGGCAATGCAAACTAGTGCCACCTCTTTGGAAGATACTGTGGTGATTTCTGAAGCAACTAGAAATTGACCTTCCATATGACCCAGCAATTCCCCTATTGGGAATATACCCGGAGGAACTCAAATCATTCTACAAAAATGATACCTGCACACATATGTTTGTTGCAGCTCTACTCACAATAGCAAAATCATGGAACCAACCATGCTGCCATCAAAGCTGGACTGGATAAAAAAATGTGGTACATATACACAATGGAATATTATGCAGCCATAAAGAAGGACAACCATATAGACTTTGCAGCAACTTGGATGGATTTGGATTCGATCATACTCAGCGATCTATCACAGAAACAAAGAATAGAGTACCATACGTTCTCACTCATAAGCGGACCTTGAAAAATTATCATAATACTATAAGAAAGAGACTGGCAGTAGCTGGAAACTGCCAGGGGTTGTGCGGTGGGATTGGCAGTTGAGGGAAACTGCCAGGGGAGAGAGGGGCACACCTCATCAACAAGGGTACCTGCATAATCAACGTTTGCATAACTAACCCTGAATTGTACCCCACATCTTTATAATTTAAAAAAAAAGAAAGAAAATGATTGGCAGTAGTGGGAATCTGCCAGGGGAGGGGGGCACACCTCATCAACAGGGTACCTGCGTAATGAACATTTGTATACCTAACCCTTTGTACCCCACATCTTTAAATAAAAAATTAAAAAACAATGTTTTTATAACTTTAAGCTAGAAAAATTATTTCTTAAACAAAATACAAATAATTCAAATTATCAGAAAAGAATGAATTAATTTCCACAAAAAATCAAGATCATCGGGCAACCCCTTTGGGTCCCCTCCCACTGTGGGAGCTTTTCCATCCTCTTAATAAATCCTGCTTTAAAAAAAATCAAGATCTGCTGTTTATTAAAAAAAAAAATACACAAAATGGAGTCAAAATCCAATCCATGGATTGAAAGATAATTTTGGCAACCATATAACTGACAAAATATTAGAATCCAAAACATATACATAATTTATACAAATTGATTTAAAAAGGCAGATGGTCCAGTTGAATAATATTGAAAATAGTTAAAAAGAAACTTGAAAAAAAAACCTCAAGCAGTTCACAATCTTTAAAAACCCTCATTAGTATTTAGAATGATAAGACAGAAATAAAATACCATTCCACACTCCTCATATTGGCAAAAAATGTAAGATTTCTGACAATATGAAGTCTCGATGAGATTAAGTAGTAACTGGACCAGATATATATTGTTTGTAAGATGTGAATTGGTACAAATAGTTGAACAAGCCGGGCTCGGTGGCTCAGCCTGTAATCCCGCGCCTTTGGGAGGCTGAGGTGAGTAGATTGCCTGAGCCCGTGGGTTCGAGACCCGCCTGGGCAAGCAAGACCTCATCTCTACAATAAATCAAAAAACTAGCCAGGTGTGGTAGCGTGCGCCTGTAGTTCCGGCTACTCGGAAGGCTGAGGCAGAAGGATCGCCAGAGCCCAGCAGGTCGAGGCTGCGGTGGCTGGGAGCGGCCACTGCACTCCAGTCTGGGCGACAGAGTGAGACTCCAACTCAAAAAAAAAAACCAAAAAAAAAAAACCAAAAACAAATAGTTGAACAATGATTTGATACTCTTAACAAAGTTAAAGATATGCACACCTCATAACCAAGAAATCCTATTGTCAGGTGTATACGTGAAACAACTCGTTTTTCCCTGTGCACTAGGGTATACGCAAAATTATTCATGGTGATTCTGCTTGTTAGCAGAGAAAACTGGAAATAAGACAAGTATCCACTAACAAGAGAACAGATAAATAACCCGTTGTATTTTAAAATTATAATTCAGCATTAAAAATAAACTACAGCAACCTGCAACAACAGCAATGGAACTCAAAAGTAATATTGCCTGAAAAAGTCAAGTCCTGGAAGAAAATATAGTGAATCAATGTATTTGCAAGTATATTAAGTTTAAAATCACATGAAACTAAAGATAACACTGGAAGTGGTAAAAACCTTCTAAATAAAAGCAGGGGAATAATCAACACAAAATTTATCTGGGTATAGAATCCCTGCAAAGTGAACGAAAAGTGAGTAACTTTGAAGAGTGCCTGCAGGCAGTCCCAAACGATGGCAGTTATTTTCTCTAAATTGAAGTTGTAAGCATTTAGATATGTATTCATCATTATTATTCATACCTTACACGATTTATGAATATTTTTATATTCCTGCCCCTTAATGATAAATAATATTAGAAGGAGGAAATAAAACATTCAACGTGTGAATGAAAGCAAATGAATGGTTTAGAAACGATTTAGGAACCTCAGACACTCAGTCTGTGTCTTTCATCCAGACCACCTACCATTTCACTTGGAAGCTCGCAACAGGTGTGTGCGTATTGTCTACCTCTCAGGCAAAAGACAAGGAAATTGGCTGAGCAAATTCTTTCTATGAATCCAGCACTATCCCAGGGTTTGGGGCCTGAGAAGAATGGAAGCAGAGAAGAGCGTCCACAGCGTGTTAGAGGACTTTTGAGACTGGGGAGTCCTGTGAGACTCTGTATGACCTTTGACTGTCATGATGTGTTTCGTTGGTATTTTATTAATTTGCTAATTAACTAATTTACTACTTTACTAATAGTGCCCCTTTTTCAAAAACAGTCTCTTTAAAAAATGTTTTGTGAGTGTTTATAGTGGAAGGTAGGATGCTTTCTAGATGCTTTGGCATCCAAAACAATACATGGTAGCATTACATAAAATATGATACTTTTTGGTCAACAGACATCTGTTAATGAATAAGAGCTAATAAGTGTGTTATCCTTGACATGGACATATGGAAAGCAATAGAAGTTAGGAATTGCTAATCACACAAGCTATCCATGTTGTTCCTGTGTAGACATCCTCTCTTTTACATCGGGCACTTAACGCTCAAAGCAGTTCTTCAAAGTAGGTATCATTCTCATTGTAACAGGAGAAAACTGTGGCTGACAAAGCTAAGTCCTGTAGCTATGAAGTGAAAGACCCAGGATGTGAATCCGAAATTGACTCCTATCCCTTGCTTTCAGAGATTGCTGCATACTTATTCCTTAGTCCTTCTCACCAAGGGATAGGGTTTTATTGTGAGACAGAGCTCCATTTTTTCTTTACCAGAGGTAATATCTTGAACAATTTAAGCTATTGTGCATGTAGCTCAACCATTTTCTTCTTCCCTTGGGCATTTTTAAATTCATTATTTCCTGATCAAGAAAAAATGCTGCTATTTTTTTTAATCTGGTACCATTTATTTTTCAAAAAATAAGGGCACTAAAAATCACTGCACAAAGTACTGTGATTCCCAGTCACAATTAGGTACATTATCAAACCCAGAGGCCTGGGTTTCGTACTAACTCACCGTGGGCAATTTGGCCACACTCTTCACGGAAACTCAGGTCTTAAAAAAACTGTGAGCAAATTTTAGTCGGCTCATCCAAAACCACAGCTCGTGTGCCCTTGTTTGGAAGAATGAAATTGGACCTCGGCACAGAATCCTGAGTTAACGACAGCTGGCATTTCTAGGTCCATTTTTATCAATCCCCTTTCCACCATCACTCCTTCTCTTTCATATTGCCCATTCTCTGCCCCATTCTCCACAAACATTAATTCATATGTGAGTATGGGTATTCTATATTTAGTCTTGCTAAATTTTTTTAACGGTGTGCATATAGTTTGTTTGTGTTTGTTAATTTGTGTAAACAACTGGGTTATACAGGAATGGACGAACTACAAATCCAGGCCAAATCCAGCCTACTGCCTGTTATTGCAAATGACAGTTCACTGGACCCCAGCCACATGCATTTGTTTGCATCGTGTCTGCGAGGCGGCCTTCGGTGCTTTGGGGCAGTGTGGAATATTGCAAGAGAGAACCTCTGGCTCATGGCCGAGTGTTTACTTGCAGGTTCTTTATGGAAGGGTTTGCAGTGCCCTGCACTATGGCGCTCACAGTCATTCCTTCACACCTCAAAAAAACATGAAAGCACTAGCATTCTCAGGAGTGTTCCATAGGACCCTGAGTGAGAATTTCTCTAGGATGCATTCTCAGGGCAAGAGTGGTGGGATCATAATGGCTTCTCTATCAGCTGTGCCTTTAGTACAGCCAGCCCCCACACACACTAGCCCTGGCAGTGCCCGGCTGCCTGTCTTTGCCAGAGTCATAGATGTTGTGTGAATTATCCTCGTTCTTTAAATTTGCATTATTGATTTTTAATATGACTGAGCTTCTCTTCAGATGTTTTTTATGCTTTTGAGGTTTTTCTTTCAAAAGTGGCTTTGATCTATGTAGCCATTTATCCTCTTGGTGTGGTTGTCTTTTGAGTCATGATTTTTTTCATTTAAAGGATACTTTATATATTGCAATGGCAATCCCTTACCGAATTGGGACACTACAAGATTCTTCTGGAATCCTCTCATCCACTTATTAATATTTCCCATTGTGTCCAGTATTGAAAAGGCATCCTTTTTACTGGAGAATTAATGCTGAATTGGTGAAGCTATCATGATCAATGTTATTATTATACTCATATATTATATATTATTGTATTTCATATTACAAAATATTATATTACTATGATTATATTATTATTATTTCATTGTGTGGTGACAAATTAATACAGCTATTCTAAGTAAAATTTGTTTATGGATATGCTTTTATTTTCAAGTAATATAGATCAGTAACCGGTTTGAATGGAGGTAAACCACTTTCGATATTTGTAATTATTTGCCAGCTTCTAAAGAAAGCACTCAGAGGGTCAATGGATGCTTTTTTGTTAATTGACTGTGTGTTCTAATCAAGAGAAACCAGGAAACCAGGCCCCATCAGGCTACCGGAATGCGTGGGGCCTGGTTTTGTTAATATGCATGGCAGGTAGTTGCTCCCACCTGTGTTCCTCATAGCCGTCCCTCCCACACATAAAATGCAGACACATCATTCGGGGACCTTGTGAAGAGTGTGCTGATGAGCCAAGTGCTGGGAAGGTTCAGTAGCCTCGAGGAGAAAATAAATGGGGGAGGGGTCGGGAGGCAATTTGGAAGGGAAGGATATTGCAGCAGCTGCGTCCTGGAACCCAGAAAGGGATCTGGACGTGCCCACCAAGGCCTGGGATGAGTGAGAGGTGGGTCCATGGCAGTGAATGGTACAAAGCTTTTGCCAGAGAGGTAAAGCGGGCAGAGGTTGATTAGGTCACTTATGACCCGGAGCTGGTGGACAATGATAAAGCCAGCTACGCGCCTGGGCCTGCTGGGTCTCACTTCTGTGTATTTGCTGAAGTCTGTTCGGAGCTGAGGTTTGGCAGTCCCTCTCTGACACCTTCTCTGTCTCCTTCCTCTCCACCCTCGGTCCTCCCCAAGGTACATATCAACCGTCTGCTAAAGAGACAAGCCTCAGGCCTGAAATTCGGAAGATTCAGCAGAGATTAGCTTGGAAATAAAGGCTTCAGATTTCATAAACAGGCTGTGGAATAAAGAAAACAAATTACTAGAGCAAAAAGCGGACGCCCACACGTCCAGTGAGGTCTTGTTTTCCAAGGGAAAAGCTAGTGGTTTGGTGTGTGTTTCTGAATTGTAACAAAGCATTTGCCTTTCAAAACCAAGAATGCCATGCCAGAGCTTCAGAGGCATTTTTTTCCCCTCAAGCTGAGTAAAATTCCGTCATATTAATCCTTAAAATAGCCTGTTTTTCACATTTTTTTTCTCCATTCAACAAATATCTATTGGGCAACCACTGTTTTCTTGCATGGCCTTGTATTTGAGGTAGAGCAATGAACAAAAAAAGACAATGGTCTCTGCCCTCAAAAAGCCTAACTCTTAGCCAGAGAAGGTAGACAATAAACAGTGAACATAATAAATAAGTCAGCTATACACTACAGGTTGTATTGTGTCCCCCTCAAAAAAAAAATGTGTTGCAGTCTGAAGTCCTAACCCCAAGTATCTGTGAATGTGACCTTATTTGAAAATAGGGTCTTTGCAAATTAAGTCAAGTTAAGAAGAGACCGTTAGGGAGAGGGACCTTTATACAATATGACTCTAATCCTTAAAAGAGGAGGGGAATTTGGATGCATAGACACAGACACACAGAAAGAATGTCACGTGATGACCTAGAGACACACAGACACAGAGAAAACACCATGTGAAGACGGAGCCAGAGACAAGTCAAGGAAGGCCTGGAGCTACCAGAAGCAGGAAGAGGGGAAGAAAGATCCTCCCCGCGAGACTCCAGAGGGAGCATGAGCATGTTGTACTCCAGAATGGTGAGACTACGTATTTCTGTTATTTTAAGCCACTTGATTTTGATGGCTGTCCTAGGAAAATAACACACTATGAAAATTTGTAAATGATAAATGCTAGGAAACAAAACAAATATGAAGACCAGGAGGAGGAGGAGACGTTTCAATATCAAATAGGCTGGTCAGCGTAGGAGGGATTCCTGGTGACCATGACTTCTGAGCAAGAATTGAGGACGGTAGCCCAGAGAAAGAGAGCAATCAGAGAGCGCTCTGAGTGTTCAGTTAGACAACTGGTGAGATGGAGTTGCCACAACAGAAATGATGCGGAAGCTTACAGGTGGAGAAAGTTGTGGAGTTCAGTTTTGACATGCTAAGTCCGAAATGTCTATTCGATGTGAATACCAGTCTGAGTGTTGGCAGGAAGCAGTTGACACTCTTAGACACATGGAGGAGAATAGAATGAAGGAACTGTCTCCATGATGTGGGGAGAGGAGATAAACCCACGCAGGACGGCTGAGCACCCCTGGCCAACCACAGCAGGCAACAATGAGCGTGCTTTGTACCCATGCAAGGGCAGCAGGGGTGAAAGCCAGGGCATGCAGGAGGGCAGCCTTCTGCAGCGAAAAGAGACCCATTCCAACAGCATGTGCACGCAGCAGGAATGGAATGTGCAACCTTGCTCTCTCCCAACCCTCGTCTCTTCTCTTCGGGCCTCCCGTGGATGGAACCCAACCGAACCCAACTGATGAAACCTAGGCATCCAGGGTGAGACTGGGGGAAGGGTGGAGCGTGAATCTTCAGGGCTGAGCAGAAAACATTCTGTTCAACACTTAAGCTATTTTTTTTATGGGAATGAAATAACTTCTCAGACTCCCCCATCTATGTGATCCCAGGAATGTACAAAGCTGAAGAGACACAAAGTCTGCAGCTACTTAAATCCTGCCAAGGAAGGGGGTTCATCATCTCACTAAGTGACCCATTAACAGTTTATTCTTTGTTCTCTTCATGTAACTCATTAAAATTCATCAATGATTCCTTCTAGTTAAAAGAGTTCAAATCTTTAACATGATAACTATGCCTCTGCTTATCTCTTTGGCCTGATTCTCTCCATTTGCTTCCTTTTTTCACCTGTCACATCAAATAACTTGCAGTTATCTGAATAAGCCAGTTCTTTCATACCTCCTTGGCCTCCAAAGGCATTTTGATGGTTTGCTTGCTTTGTTTTGTTTTGTCTTTCCTTCCTGGAAGTCCCTACCACCCTTCCCACTTGAATACCTCGTCAACATCCCCAGCAAATATTATTTTCTTGAAGAGTCTTCATAATGATAACTTTCCCTGGAAGAGGGGTCAGGAACACAGAGAAGCCACTAGTGTGGGTAACTGGAGACCAACCCACTGGAAGAGGACCTAACCATGCCCTGCACCCCCAAAAGATCCCAACCCACCATGGCAGGTCATGGACACCCAGGCCACTTGGTTGAATGAATGAAGAAACATTGAATCTGCATCCTTTTGCTGGGTATCTACTTCACCTTTTAGTGACTTTCAGGAAACATAATCTCATCATCTTGCCTATTCTGTCCTTTAAAGTACACGAATAGGAGATCAACTTTCTCTGTTCCTGGTAACATTATCTGAAGTGCCTTCAAGTGATGTTTGCTCAAATATCAAGACCCCCAGGGAAACTATGCAATGCTGGCAATAGTGTTTTGTTTTGTTTTCTCTCTTCTCTTTCTCTTTCTCTCTCTTGTCAGTCTTTATATTTAAATACTAGAGTCTGACTCCAATTGGGATGTATCACTGTCACATTTCCTCTGCTTATTTCAAAGTAATTTATTTCCTTTGTAAATGAGTCACTGCTACTATTCCAATAAAGTGAGTGAGATACATGAATTCATAGCTATACAAAAACATCTTTTGTTAAACTTCAACAATGGTTTAAATGTGGGGTGTCACTTGAATAACTTTATCTACTGATTGTTAAGATTATTCCTTGGGAACATCTGAATGTTGGAGGGTTAAGATACAGAACAAGTTCTTGTCTAGTTAACTCTATGAAATTACACTGATTTATTAAAAACATGGCCTTACATCATGCATTTGCATACAACAAAAAATGTATTCTGAATAAAAGATGCAAATTAATCCTACTAATTTAAAGATACTAACTCCTTTGGAAATAGTAAATTGCAATTTACATTTGTTATGGTTGCAGTCTATTTTACATTTTCGCATTACATTTCCTAATGTCAGTTTTATAAGGGTAGAACTACTGTATCAGCTTTATTCTAAGGAGGTTGAAGTATTTTCAAATTCGTTGCTATCAACCTTTTATGCAAATCATAAATATTGTTTCTGGAACTGGTATAATTTTGATATTACAGTATGTTTTAAATAAAATATAATATATAGAAAAGTATTTCTCTCTATATATAATATATAGAAAAGTATTTCTAATTAGTTAAAATTTATGTTTCTAAATTGAACTTTTTATTTTTTCTATTTTGTTTCTATTATAGTTTTCTATAATTTAATTTATTATTGTTTACTTTGAAAACTGTACCTAAAATATAAATATCATATTTTTCATTGGAAATAAAGACACGAACAAACACTTTTTTGTTTATTTCGTTTCAGAAAAAAATTAGGACTGTTTGTTATAAGATAGAATGAAAGAATAAATGTGATTTTTTTGCCATTATAAATCTGGTAAATCTTCTTCAAATGAGCCACGTGATCTATGTTAATTGTCAAAGAGGGCTTCCATCAGCCCCAAAGGATCCCAACCCACCATGGCAGGGTAGTCTGTTTTAGTGTTCTTCCTTCATAGTTGGAAGATTTACCTCCATCATCTTAGTACACTGTTAGATTTCAAAACTTATTTCTCTCTCTCCCCCTCTTGACTGTAAATTCACATGGACAGGATCCATATCATCTACAACGTGTTCTTCATTACAGATGTTTGGCATCATGAACATCCGGCCCACTTGGTTGAATGAATGAAGAAACATTGAATCTGCATCCTTTTGCTGGGTATCTACTTCACCTTTTAGTGACTTTCAAGAAACAATCTCATCATCTTGCCTGTTCTGTCCCTTAAAGTACTTCTTACTTGAAAATATCATTTAAGTACAGCAATTACTCCTCAGAGCAGTGGTTATTAAAAGCACTGCTCGATTTTAGATTATCTAGATTTCAGTAAGACCAGAAACTCTACTTTCTCAATAATGACTGACCTCCAGATTCTAACATCATCAAGGCACTTCATACCAAAGAGAGAGCATCTGTTCTTCAGGCTGAATAAATTTGCCATTCACATTAATAATTACACCTGCCCATTACTAACGTGTTAAGCCAGACTTCCCTCAAGACATCTATTTCAGTCAATAACAACGTTTGCCAGAAAATAGGGACTTCATAAATAGTACATTCATGCAACTTGCCTTTGGAAGATTCTACCTTTTTTTTTTAAGAAGAGAAATACAGAACAAATTATAATAATGTAGTTAAAACAATTACACAAAAGTCACATAATGGTACTGAGCCCAGAAAGGGGAGACCTGAATTTTATGAAATTCTTGTTTCTCCCACAAGTTTTGTGACTTCAGTCAAATTATCCTCCTTTTTACTACATTCTTTTATGAGTAAAATGGAACATTCGTGCTAAGTGATAGCAAGACCCTTTCCTATGAATTTGTGATCTTTTATGTTTTTAAATTGGAGAAGAAACTAATTTAAAAGATGGATTTTGTGTGAGTTCAATTATCCCAAATGAAAGAACAGTCACATCATAGTTTGATTTACTGTCTTTTGTAACATCATAAATCATGGCAGAGTACACTAAAGCCAAGAACATGCAATTTTTGACTTGGACTAGGAACATGGGAGTGGAAGTGAATAAGAGAAGGCAGAAAATTCTTGGTTTGGGATTTTTCACATGCAACACAAATGTTTAAATTAGTCTTAAGATGTTGGTTGATGACAATGTCGTGGTTCTACAATTGATAATACATTTAGACAAGTGTTTTTTTCCCCAATGATTTTATAAGTCTAGCAAAAATACCAAACAACTAAAGCTTCTTAAAGAAACATATGTAGACATGTGGAAGCTTTAAAGTCCAAAAGAGTGAATGTACAAATGTACCTTGAAATACACTACAAAGACAAAGCTATTTATATAATCCCCGATTTTTTAGGTCTTCCCCATACAGTGAAAAGTTTATATACACAGCCAGATCTGCGAAGTATGGATTTGTTAGTCTCAGGAAAGTGGTAAACAAACTGTTCACTCAAAGTCTTTTTAGGCCTTCGAAAACAGAGACACACATCGGGGTTTGCTTTTGAAAACACGAGTTCTTTGAAATAAAAATAAAACTCAATCCACAAAAGGTATATATTTAACCATTTTAGGTCCAATAAAATATATAACAATAAATCAGGCTTGTACCCCTGTCATCCAATAGATGAGAACGAGTCTACATCTGCAGGACAGACAATAAAGCCCCTGAGTGGTATCTTCTCGAATAAAGAGTTGAAAGATTTATAGCAAGGAAAATAACACATAGTCAATAGTTTATACAGATGAGGAGAGTTAAAGAAAATACTTAGAACAAAATATCCACAGCCATGAAATTTTCCTGCATAGGTATATGTATATATACTCATAGGTATGTATGCATCTATATACATACTATGTTATATATATCATGTTGTTAATAGCTATATTATTTATCAGGTAGCATATGATCTTATTAATGACATAGACCTCTGTTATAACATCTCTATATCTGTTTTCATAAAGAAGAGGAAGCCAACTTGGTGAGACCTCATCTCTACAATAAAACAAAAAATTAGCCGGGCGTGGTAGCGCGGGCCTGTAGTTCCAGCTACTAGGAAGGCTGAGGCGGAAGGATCGCCGGAGCCCAGCGGGCCGAGGCTGCGGTGGCCGGGAGCGGCCACTGCACTCCAGTCTGAGGAAGCTTCAGAAAAGTGGATATTGTGTGAAGAATTTCCATTTCCACATCTTTTTTCTAGGAGCATAAGTACCTCGACTGAGGTTTTTTTTTTTTTTTATCTTGGTGTATACGTGTTTAATTAATTGATATATTAGTAAGTGGTTATAAGTCTGGGATATCTCTGACTTTAAGCTTAGGAGGCTTGATCCAGTAAGTGTCCTGCAAGCCAGTGTGGTAAAATCTGCCAGTTGAGTTTTCTGCTCACACTTGGGGGAAGTGCCTAAGTGGAATCTCATGCATCATCCCTTCCCTCCTCCCTACAAAGACTCTAGCATTGGATTGTCGCCCATTATCATGTTTCACTCATAAAACAGATACTGTTGCCGGGCTCAGTGGCTCAGCCTGTAATTCCGTGCTTTGGGAGGCTGAGGTGACTGGATTGCCTGAGCCCGCAGGTTCGAGACCCACCCGGGCACCTTGGCGAGACCTCATCTCTACAATAAATCAAAAAAAAATTAGCCGGGCATGGTAGCGCGCGCCTGCAGTTCCAGCTACTTGGAAGGCTGAAGCAGAAGGATCGCCGGAGCCCAGCAGGACTAGGCTGTCAGTGGTGGCCAGGAGTGTCCACTGCACTCCAGTCTGGGCGACAGAGTGAGACTCCAACTCAAAAAAAAAAAACCAAAAAACAAAAAACAGATACTGTCAAATGTCTTCTCTAACTAACCTTGAGGTTTGCTCATAAGGATCATCAGTTGTTAGCCTAATAATGGTTCTTATCATATCCCTATTCAGACCACCAAAGCGATAAATTCTTTAACTAACATACACATTATGGAATGATGCGAGATAAAGTTCACCCTTAAGAGTACTTAGGAAAAGTGGTCTAGCAAAACATATGAAGGTGGTAATTTTTAATTCAAGCATAAAGCTTTTGTATCTTCTTTTCTCTTTGGAGAGAAAGAAACCTCAATGCTCAGGCTTTGCAAATAGTCAGGAGAATTGGTAATCTGTCCAATTTCCCAGATGCAACAATACTCAGTGAAGTTAAAAGACTTGTTCAAAGTTAACATCAGAGACAAACGAAAAGCGAGGCTGGTGAAAGCGCCTGTTCTGCTCTGTAGTACTGTCTTTTTGATGGTGTGATGGGCTTAGAGTGGCTCAGTCTCCTATACCTGCATCCCCTAGGCCCTTTAGATGTACTCTTTGTCACCTGCATATTTAGAGTAGCAATCCTGAGACCCTGCCAGGTGTTTTGGAATTCATTAGCAGTCTGATGACAAAAGTCTTGCCATTTCTTAAAGATAGAATCCTGTCCAGTCTATATTATAAGAAATCAAAACAAAACAGAAATCTCCCTCCGTGAAAGGGATTTTTGTCCCCTTTGGTTGATCTGAGCTAATTATATTGATAAATTTGTTAATGAAGTTTATGCATAGCTTTTCTCATGAAAGTCACATTCATACTCTTTCAGGTACATGGTCTCTTATACAGTTCTCAACAACTTTCAAGGTATGTGTGATAACAACACCTGGAGTTGCAGTAACTGAGGCTTAGAGTAGCTCCAGGATCAAGAGAACAACAAATTCCGGAGCATATATGTGAGGACCACTCCAAGCTTCACGGCATCCATACTTCAAAAAGTCAGTGTTGGCTTCTGGACCCATTTTTGGCTAACAAGGCCTAGGAATAGACTTTACAAAGGTTTTCAACAATATTAAGTATTTAGGATATTACACATTTTGCTGATGTATTTTATGTATCTTCTTTGATTAGAATATAAGCTCTATAAAGTTGTGCTTTTTTTTTTGCTGCTGTATCTGTTGTATCTCCAACACCTAAAAAAATGGCTGACACAGGTGCTTGACAAACATTTATAACCTGAACAATAAACAGTTAAAATTAAAAATAACGATGCCTAGCCGGGCTCGGTGGCTCAGCCTGTAATGCCGCGCCTTTGGGAGGCTGAGGTGAGTGGATTGCCTGAGCCCGCGGGTTCGAGACCCGCCTGGGCAAGCGAGACCTCATCTCTGCAATAAATCAAAAAATCAGCCGGGCGTGGTAGCGCGCGCCTGTAGTTCCGGCTACTTGGAAGGCTGAGGCAGAAGGATCGCCGGAGCCCAGCAGGTTGAAGCTGCGGTGGCCGGGAGCGGCCACTGCACTCCAGTCTGGACGACGGAGTGAGACTCCAACTCAAAAAAAAAAAAAAAGAGATATGAGAAAGACGAACTGGATTCTGTCAGCTTCAGAATGCTAAGGAAATTCGCATTTAGGTTGAATTTTGAAGTGAGTAATAACTGATGTCACTACAAACAATCTTTTGGATAAGCCATGGTGACTGTGGGAAAGAGGAAACATTTCTTCCAAGGAAGGAATGTCACTCGACAGAAATTGTAAATGCACTTCAAGAGCCTCGTAAGACTACCTCAGATTTTGTCTTTAAAGAAAGAGTGGCCTGGGGTAACAAGGAATGGGGATTTCCTAGGTGTGGGCTACTAATTCAGGCTACATTTTATAAAGTAAAAGAGGGGATTTTAATGATGTAAAGTCAAGTTTTAGGATGTTAGATGGAAAAATACCATAGTTCCCCAGTATAAAGTTAGGAATTTGATAGTGTTTCTTTATTCAAAATATAGCTCTTATGTGATGGCTAAGAAGACTTAGAAGGAACAAAGAAAACACATAAAAGAAGAACAGAGAAATGTCATTATATATTATAAAACAGAGACAAGGATAGGTCATTTTTCCCTTTACTTTTTTCACCCAATTTTCTAAGCTGCATTTAATGAGTGCACATTAAAGATAATTAAATATCTACACCATCCTTAAACTTTTATAGTAATTTCATAAACACTCTCCATAGGCTTAAAGAGTGGAAGGAGAACTTCAGATTTTTAAAATTTTATTTTAAAGGCGTGGGGTACTATTCAGGGTTAGGAATATAAATGTTCATTATGCAGGTATCCTTGTTGACAAGATCTGCCACCCCAGCAGTTTCCCTCAACTGCCTGTCCCATCCTCCCTTCCCTGACAGTTTCCCACTACTGCCAATCCCTTTCTTATAGTATTATGGTAAATGTTCAGGATCCACTTATGAGTGAGAACATATGATACTCTGTTCTTTGTTTCTGTGTTGGATCACTGAGTATGATCGACTCCAAATCCATCCAAGTTGCTGCAAAGTCCATACGTTTGTCCTTCTTTGTGGATACATAATACTCCACTGTGTATATGTACAGCATTTTTTTATCCAGTCCAATTTTGATGGGCAGCATGGTTGATTCCATGTGTTTGCTATTGTGAATAGAGCTGCGACAAACATGCGTGTGAAGTATCTTTTTGTAGAATGATTTAAGTCACTCCAGGTATATTCCAATAGGAGGACTGCTGGGTCATATGGAAGGACAATTGCTAGTTCTTTCAGATATCGCCACAGTGTCTTCCAAAGAGTCTGCACTAGTTTGCATTCCTACCAGCAATGTAGAAGCATTCCTTTTTCTCCGCATCCTCGCCAGCATCTGTTGTTGTTTTATTAATGATGGCCATTCTTACAGGGATTAGGTGATATCTCAGTGTGGTTTTGATTTGCATTTCTCTGATGATGAGTGAGGCTGAGCACTTTTTCATGTGTCTGTTGGCTGCCCAAATATCTTCTTCTGAGAAGTGTCTATTCATGTATTTTGCCCGCTTTTTAATGGGACTTTTTTTTTTTTTTTCCTTTCGGCGATTTGAGTTCCTTGTAGATACTAGATGTCAGGCCTTTGTCAGATATACAGTTGGCAAATATTTTTTTCCCATTCTGTGGACTGTCTCCCTGATCTCTTGATGGCTTCTTTGGCTTTGCAGAAGCTCGTCAGTTTGATGAGGTCCCACTTGTCTATCTTACTTCTTATGGTATGGGCATTTTAGGGTTCTGAATAGGAACTAGTTGCCAGTTCCAATTTCCATAAGGGTGTCTCCTGGATTTTCTAATCTTCCTATAGTTTGAAGTTTTACATTTAGGTCTTTGATCCATTTAGAGGTAATTTTTGTGTATGGTGATAGGTAGGAGTCCTGTTTCAATCTTCTGCATGGTATCAGTCAGTTCTCCCAGCGCCACTCACTGAATAGGTTCACCTCTCCCCAGTGTTTATTGTTGGAGGCTTTGTCAAAGATGAGTTGATTGAGAAATTGAGGTTTTGCTTCTGGATTCTCTATTCTGTTCCATTTTTTCATATTCCTGTTCTTGTGCCAATACCAGGCTGTTTTGATTACTGCAGCCATACAGAAAAGTTTAAAGTCTGTAAGTGTGACACCTCCTGCTTTGTTTCTTTTGCTAAAAACTGTTTTGGCTATTTGTAGTCATTTCTGTTTTCATATGAATTTTTATTTTGTCATTATCAGGTCCAAGAAGAATGATGTTGGTAACTTAATGGATATTGTGTTGAATCTGTAGATTGCCTTTGGTGGGATGGATTTCTTAACAATGTTGATTCTTCCTATCCATGAGCATGGAATGTTTTTCCATTTGATTGTGTCTTCTTGGATTTCTTTGAGCAACGTTTTGTAGTTGTCACTGTAAAGGTCTTTTACTTCTCTGGTTAGGAAGATGCCTAAGGTATTTCATTTTTATCTGTGGCTATTGTGAATCAGATTGTGCTTTTTATTTGGTTCTCTGCCTGCTTTTTGTTGGTGTATAAGAATGCAACTGTCTTTTACACATTTATTTTGTACCCTAAGACTTTGCAAAAGTTCTTATAAGTGCAAGCAGGTTTTTGACAGATTTTCTTGGATTTTCGAAGTATGGGATCATATCTTCAGCAAAGAGGAATAAATTGACTTCCTCTTTTCCTATTTGGATACCCCTGAGTTTCTTCTCTTGTCTAATTGCTCTATCTAGGACTTCCAACACAATGTTGAACAGGAGGGGTGAGAGTGGGCAGCCTTGTCTTATTCTAGTGTTCAGGGGAAATGTTTTCAATTTCTGTCCATTTAGCAATATGCTAGCTGTG
>CAUYQG010055692.1:0-68927 GCA_963574415.1 Tarsius wallacei | reverse complement strand
ACCCAGGCTGGAGTGCAGTGGCCGCTCCCGGCCACCACAGCCTCGACCTGCTGGGCTCTGGCGATCCTTTCACCTCCGCCTTCCAAGTAGCTGGAACTACAGGCGCGCGCTACCACGCCTGGCTGATTTTTTGATTTATTGTAGAGATGAGGTCTTGCTTGCCCAGGTGGGTCTCGAACCCGCAGGCTCAGGCAATCCACTCACCTCAGCCTCCCAAAGGCGCGGGATTACAGGCTGAGCCACCGAGCCTGGCTCTTTTTACTTTTCTTAATGACTTTTTGCAGCCAGGATTGTCCCTGGTTAAGGTAGGAGGAACCTGTGCTCAGAGAGGTCGTTACTTGTCCCAGGTCACAGTTCCCGAACATTCCTGGGTTGGAATCAGCTCTGTGTATTTAGAAGCCTGCCCTGGGAGGTTAAATGACCTCTGTCGAGCATTGCTACTACCTGGTTGTGCGGCCTTGAGCAAGTCACTTCACTTCTCTTGGCGACCATTTCCTCATCTGTAAAATGGAGGTGGTAATAGGGCCTGTCTCATAGGGTTGTTTGTGGTTCAAGTGAGTTCATGTGATTCAAGCACCTGGAGTAGTGCCTGACAGAGCTGTAAGTGTTGGCCTCTGCTATTTCCAGCTTGTAGCTGATCTTCAAGTCTGCCTTGCTGGGTATGTAGAGAGGTGTTACTGTTACTAGCCCCGTGACACAGGTGGGAATTTAGAAATCCCAGAGGAGGGACAGTTTGATCAAGGTCACGTTTACAGGGATAGTCTCAGAAGTCCTATGTCTTGTCTCCTGTGCAGAGCTGCAGTCTCATTTGGACAGATATGGGTAGAGTTGTGACAACAATCCAACTCAGACTGGCTTAAGTGAAAAGGGAGTTTGATCGTAGCTGAAATTCCAGGCACTTGTGATCCTGAGCTCACATGATGAATTCAGGAATCTTTTTCTCTCTGTTGTTGGCCCTGGGTAGGTTTCCTTCTCTCTTTGTGGTACAGCGGCCCCCAGCAGCTCTGAGCTTCCAGCCCGCCATCTCAGCAGCCTCTGTGGAAAGAGAACACTTGATTCCTAGTAGAGGCAGCACAGGTCCAGCCGCCAATCTCTTGGTCAGGACCCTGCACCTCCTTGGTGCTTGCTTTGGTGGTTGGGAGGGATGGGGATGTGGTTGGCCCCACATGAATCTCATTGTTTGGGGGCAGGGTGTGAGGCTGGTTGTTAAAATGCAAGTCCTTGAGTTCATGCATTAGTACTTTCACAAATATATATTGAGCACCTACTGTGTGGCAGTTATACGTGTGAATAAAACAAAAAAAATCCCCTCCTTCAGGGAGCTCCTATGGGGGGAGACAGATGATAATCATGATCATAGCCCATAGAGTAGGTTAGCAGGTGGTAAGTGCTTTGGACAAAAACAGAGTAGGGTATGGGGACCTGGGCATGCTGCGGGAGAGGGTGTGGGCAAGTGGGTGCAGCTGTAAATAGGTTGGCCTGGGTGGGCCTGTTGGCAAGGTGACTTTTGAGCGAAGACCTAAAGGAAGTGAAGGAGCAAATACTATAAAGATGTGGGGAAAGGCAGAGTGGAGGTGGTGTTTGCCTAGTTGTTGGGGGAGCCGCGAGGAGGTGGTGAGGCTGGAGAGGAGGACTCGAGGTTAGGAGGTAACCACAAGGAACTATGGAGGCTGTGTCAGGACTTCATCACACTTGGGTGAGGCCACCACCAGAAGGGGGCAGAGGGCGGAGCCTATGGGAAGAGGCAGGAGGGAGGAAGGGTGGTGGTCCCCCTGAGCTGTATATTGGGTGATGGCCCCTCCCTGACAAGTCCCTCCTTCCTCTGCAGACATCCGGCTTCGGGTTAGAGCAGAGTACTGCGAACATGGGCCAGCCTTGGAGCAGGGCGTGGCATCCCGGCGGCCCCAGGCACTGGCGCGGCAGCTGGACGTGTTTGGACAGGCCACTGCGGTGCTGCGCTCAAGGGACCTGGGCTCCGTGGTGTGCGACATCAAGTTCTCAGAGCTCTCCTATCTGGACGCCTTCTGGGGTGACTACCTGAGTGGTGCCCTCCTGCAGGCCCTGCGGGGCGTGTTCCTGACTGAGGCCCTACGTGAGGCTGTGGGCCGGGAGGCTGTCCGCCTGCTGGTCAGTGTGGACGAGGCTGACTATGAAGCTGGCCGGCGCCGCCTGTTGCTGATGGAAGAGGAGGGGGGACGGCGCCCAACGGAGGCCTCCTGATCCTGGATCTAGCAGGACTGACCCCCACCTCCAAGTCTCTGGGCCACCTTCTTCCCTGGAGGATGACCATCTCTGCCCCTAGAGGACTGTCACTCTAGCAGCTCTGAAGACTGCGACAGGACCAGGACAGCAGGCCCCTTAACAGCCCCTCCCACAGGATGTGGGCTCTGAGGCCTGGACCACTTCCAGCTGAGTTTCCTTCCTAAACTGCCCCCACCTCCAGGTGTGTTCCCTTAGCTTCGGGAGGCCAGGGGTTTAGGCCGTATCCCCGAAGGGAGGGAGGCATAGTTACACATTCACCCAAAGCCCCTGCACATCATGTCTCTGAACTTGGGCTGTCTGCACGCACCTGAGTGGGCACACACGCTCACTCATGCTCACACACTACCCCTTCTGAAATCTTCCTGGGCCCCTGCCCTAGCCTGCTCCACATATTTCTTTGGCCTAAGGGCTTCTCTCTCAGGATCTCTAGTTTGATTACCCCCAACCTGGGCATCAGCCACACCAGTGGGCACTAGAGCTGGGCTGCACATGGGGCATGCTCACCTTGCCCACATACCTAGCCAGCCAGGGCCCTGCCCAGCCCACACACAGACTTAACTCTTATCACCTATCCTCTGTTCCCCGGAGCTGGACACAGACTTGTACTTGGACCCTCATCTGGAGCATCACACGTGGGTGTTGTGGCAACATCAGACCATGACCTACTGTTGCCCTTGGGGCCAGGACCAGAAATTAACCGCCTTCTTGGAAAGGGAAGGCAGCGAGCGGCTTGGGGGCTGATGGGAAAAGACCTTTTTACAAATGGCACCAATAAAACTGCACTGGAAAGGGCATAGGTGGGTGTCAGACTCTCGACTCTTTTTAATCTTTATTTTTGAATTATCTTTTTTTTAGAGGGTGAGGTATTGCTATGTTGCTCAGCCTGATCTCAAGCAGTCCTTCCACCTCAGTCCCCTGAGCTGCTAGGGCTACAGGCACGATCCATGAAGCCCAGCTTTGGTGGGCTGGGAGAAGGAGTGTTCCTAGACCAGTGTTAGGGGCTAGAGGGTGGGCATGATGCTGTATTATCTGATACCTGATACCCCATGCTTGCCCCACTCTCTGGACCTGTTTCCCCAATCCTGTTCTTACATACTTCACTCCTGTATGTCCTTAGAAGAGGGGGTCCCCAGGATTTTTAACTAGTTCTGTGAGGTGATCAGCCACTCCCGAGGATGTTGGAGGCCCAAGGCTTAGAAATTGAAAGGATAGGCAGCCAGGGGTTTTCTGCCTGGAATTTGCACGTGGCTACCCACCTCTCACACCTTTCTGGACATTTGCTTTCTGTTAACTTAGGTCTTGTCTCTTCTTTCTAAGGCCAAACACTGCTTTTTGCTGTTCTGTGGCTACAGCTGAGACTGGCCTTCTGCCCTTTCCCCTCCCTTTGTGTAAGAGCCCAGGAACTAAAGTGTCTTACACAACACCCAGGGTTTTCCTTCCTGAGGGGGAAGGGATTGAGGGTTGGGGATCTGGGGGTAGGATGGCAGAGACTCCCAAGGGTTGGCATTATCTTTGGGGAGGGGTGCACCTGCCCATACTGGAACTTGTCCTGGATCCTTGACTTGTATTTATGTACAGGGATGGAGTGGCAAATCTAGGAGCTGAGTCCTGTCCAGGAGCTAAGGCCTGGTCCAGCCAGCTGCTGTGTGATTCAGATTTGCCTTTACCCTCTCTGGGAAGGAGCTGAGTTCTACCGGGCACCTACTCAAGTTCTTAATACTCAGCTACCCTGTGTGGGATTTTATTCCTGTTTTTTTTTGTGTGTTTGTTTTTTTTGCCTGAGGGATAGCGAAGCATTGAGATGGAGAGAACCTCTACCTGGGTGACAGCAATGAGTTTGGGGAGTGAGATGGGGTGGGGATTCCACCCCCTTGCTTGGACCCTTCAAGGGGTGTGGGCCTTCTTTTCACAGGCTTTCTAAGATTTGAGGCTGTCCTCTACTTCAGTTATTCCTTCTTGGTGAAGGTGGGAGCTGTGGCTTGCCTTAGCCCCTGCTGGACTCTTGACTACCAGGCTAAACTCTGAACCTGCTACTCAAGTCCAGAGGATTGTCCCCTGGTTATGTATCAATGATGGGACCCTCCCCCCTTCCCGTCAGGACGTGTTTCAGGCTCTGCCATCCGCTTCAGTTCCCCACTACGGGCCCCACCCTTTTCAGTCCCAGACCCGCCTCTTTTGCTGACACATGCCTGCCGGAAGTAGGGAGGTGTGACCACGTGGTTGCAGGCCTGCGCAGGCGCAGTGGGTGCCTGGAAGTTCGCGTTGGCGGGAACAGCGAGGCGGTGTCTCATGCCTCCAGAGCTTGCTTCTCTGAGCACATTCGCTGGGGAGCTTGTGAGAGCGAGCAGGGAGCCAGGGGTGACACACAGAGCCCTGAGACCCAGAAGTGGGTCACTCCCCAAAACGCAAGGACAACTTAGGGAGATCAAAGAGCTTCAGAAGTCGAGAAACAGGATTGTGTGGGGGCAGGGCATGAACAGGCTGAGGCCACGGGAAGTAGGGGCCTGTGGGGGGGATCTCGGAGGGAAGGCGGGCCACTGTTCCACGGAGGAGCAGTACCTGGGTCTGGCTCTTGAAGGATGAGTAGGAGTTCAACAGAATGACAGAGAGGGCATTCCAGGCAGAGGGAACAGCTCTTGCAAAGACCTCAGAACATTCCTGAATGGGCTTGAGAGAGAAAACAAACAGTGGTAAGTGCAAATTTAGAACCAGCCACCCCCACGTGGATCAGCCGTGTCTAGGCCACATTCTTCTCTGTGGGAACAGGAACTGGTGGGGAGATGATCACTGACCCTGACAATACAAGGTGGCAGTGTGAGGCAGGCCCAGTGTATCTGGGCATGGCAGCAAATGTCCCACGACGCCTCCTGGGTGCCAGGCCCTGAGCTGGGCTCTGCTGGGGATGCTGAGGGCTCCAGCCTAGGCACTGGCTCGAGAGCTTCTGTTCTGGGCGGAGGGAAAGGGGTGAGCCAGACTGGCAGACAAAGTGGGTCACTGCTCAGAGTGCTCAGAGCCATGACTGAACAAGTGACAGAGCCTGGGGGAGCCCAGAAGGCACTGAGTGGAGGGCCACAAGAAGGCTTCGGGGACTGGGAAATTCCTTGTTCATTCTGTTAAAAATTACCACCACCAGTCAAGTGTTATGGCTCATGCCTGTAATCCCAGCACTTTGGGAGGCTGAGACAGAAGGAATGTTTGAGCCCAGGAATTTGAGAACAGCCTGGGCAACAGCTCATCTCTACCAGAAAAATTTAAAAAATTTTAAAAAGCGTGCACCTATAGTCCCAGCTACTTGGGAGGCTGAGGTGGGGAGATTGCCTGAGCTCAGGAGGTCCAGGCTGCAGTAAGCCATGATCATGCCACTGCACTCCAGCCTGGGTGTCAGAGTGACTCCAACTAAAAAAAAATTACCTCCACCACCACCACCAAGATATATTTTAGTTGTGAAATATAACATTCAGAAAAGTACTTAAGACTTAAATGTACAGTTAAAGTTAATGTAAAAACATCTCTGTTGGATGGGTACAGTGGCTCACACCTGTAATTCCAGCAACTTGGGAGGCCAAGATGGGAGGATTGCTTGAGCCCAGGAGTTCAAGACCAGCCTGGGAAACATAGCAAGACCTCATTTCTACAAAAACACACAAGGTTCGCTGGGCATGGTGGCATGTGCCTGTAGTCTCAGCTACTTGGGAGGCTGAAGTGGGAGGATCATTGGATCCCAGGAGGTCAAGACTACAGTGAGCCGTGATCATGCCACTGCTCTCCAGCCTGGGCTGCAGAGAGTGAGACTCTGACTAAAAAAACAAAGAAACAAAAAACACCTGTGTTACCCATGCCAAGAAATACATTACCAGCACCGCAGAAACTCCTGCCCTCTTTTCTGTCATGTGCTCCTTCCTGATCACCACCTCCTTCTTCCCCTGACTGGAAACACTATCCTGACATTTATAGTAATTAATTCCTTACTTTTCTTTAACTTTCTAGTTTTTCATGACTCCATGATATAGTTAATTTTATGTCTTCTTGAACTTAATATAAATGGAATCATACAGTATGTTTTCTGTTGTGCCTGGTTTCTTTTGCTCAGCATTGTTTGTGAGTCTTCCATGTTCTGCTTATCTGTAGTTGGTTTATTTATTCATTTATTTGTGTGTCAGAGTCTCACTCTGTTGCCCAAGCTGGAGTGCAGTGGCATGCTCATGGCCACTGCAGCTTCCACCTGTTGGGCTCAGGTGGTCCTTCTGCCTCAGCCTTCCAAGTAGCTGGAACTATAGGTGTGCGCCACTATACCCGGCTCATTTTTATGATTTACTGTAGACATGAGGTCTCACTAAGTTGCCCAGGCTGCTCTTGAACCCGTGGGCTCAGGTAGTCCTCTCACCTCGGCCTCCCAAAGTGCTGAGATTATAGGTGTGAGCCACTGCACCCGGCTTATTTTTATTGCTGTATAGTACAGTATTCCATGGTATGACTATCACAGTTAGTTCATGCATGGAAATGTTGATGGACATTTGGGTTGCTTCAAATTTGGGGCTAT
This sequence comes from Tarsius wallacei, assembly GCA_963574415.1. Taxonomy (NCBI): domain Eukaryota; kingdom Metazoa; phylum Chordata; class Mammalia; order Primates; family Tarsiidae; genus Tarsius; species Tarsius wallacei. The sequence continues at coordinate 62,125 of CAUYQG010055692.1, read as the reverse complement.
TATGAATAATGCTGTATGAACATTCTTTTGCATGGTTTTTGGTGAACAAATGCTTACATATCTGTAGGGATATGCCTAGAAGTAGAGTTGCTGGACATGGGCATGAGTATGCTTGGGTTTGGTAGATACTGTCTGTCTATATTGTTTCCTATAACTGCTATTACAAAGTACCACAAACATGGTGGCTTAATACACCAAACATTTATTCTCTCACAGTTCTGAAGGCCAGAAATCTAAAATTTGTTTCACTGGACTGAAACCAGGTATCAGACTCCTGAGGCTCTAAGGAAGAATCAGTTCCTTGCCTCTTACAGTTTCTGGTGGCTGCCAGCATCCCTTGGCTTCTGGCAGCATCACTCCAGTCTCTTCTCTTGCCTTTGTGATCATATTGCCTTCTCCTCTTTTGTGTCAAATTTTCCTGTTTCTCTCTTAGAAGGATGCAAGTGAATGCATTTAGTGCCCACCCAAATAATATCATCTCAAATTTCTTACTTTAATCACATCTGCAAAGTCCTTTTTTTTTCCATATAAAGTAACACTACGCTGACAATTTTTCTTTTCTTCTTCTTTTTTTTTTTTTTTTTTTGGAGTTGGAGTCTCACTCTGTGGCCCAGGCTGGAGTGCAGTGGCACGCTCATGACCACTGCAGCCTTGACCTGCTGGGCTCCAGCGATCTTTCCACTTCAGCCTTCCAAGTAGCTGGAACTACAGGCACATGCCACTATGCCCGGCTAATTTTTTGATTTATTGTAGAGATGAGGTCTCACTATATTGCCCAGGATGGTCTCGAACCCTGGGCTCAGATAATCCTCTTGCCTCCGTCTCCCAAGGTGCTGGAATTACAGGCTTGAGCCACTGGGCCTGGCTTGACAAAGTGGCAGTACCAATTTTCTCTCTCACCAGAATTAAAGAGAGTTCTCTTTGCTTCATATCCTCATCAATACTTGGTATTGTCAGATGCTTTAATTTTGCTGATCTGATGGATGTGTAGTAATATATTATTGTGGTTTATTCTTTTTCTCCCTGATGATTCATTTCTGCTCATTCTTGAATGAGGTATAGGAAGCTTTGAGTGGATAGAGTGGGCAAGCGTATTCCAGGTAGATAGAATAGCATGTATGAAGGCCTCAGGAAACATTTGTTTAAATTGAATAAGAGTGTTTTTTTTTTTAAGAAATGCTAAGTAAACTAAACAAAATGCAGAGCAATAAATGGAACAAGATCAAGGGTAAATAAGATGCAGAGGCAGACTTTCCTCTTTCCCTCAACCACCAAGTCATTCAACAAGTGTCTACCAACTTAACTTCTGTTCTAAGTACTGCAGAGTTGGTTAGATCCAATCCCTCCCTTGACAAGCTCTGGCTTAGTAGGGTACATGATTACTGGGGACATCTGAAAGGGATGTGCCAGGGGTTGTGGGAGGCCAGACGAGGAAGATATCAACTCTAACCTGGCTTATCAGAACCCAGGCTTCCTTGAAGCTTATGTCCTCAGGTTCTACCACCCTCTACCTACTTCCTCATTGACATCAGTTGATTCTCTGGTCACTTCTCCTCATTCCTGAAGAGTCCGGCACTTGTTCACAGACTTCATCTCCATCCTAAACAATGCTGTCTTGCTAGGATACTTTGCTGCCCCATAATGATCCTTCTTTCCAATTATCTAGCCTCACAGTCTATTTCCACCTCATCTCTGGTGACCTTCATCCCATTCCAGCCATCCCCTCCCATGACCACACCTTGGATTTAGTCATTACTGGAACTGGAGCATACATAGTGAAACATTTACTGAGCACTTATACCACATGCCAGGCACTGTGCCAAATGCTTTAAACACAAACCTGCAAGGTTGTTATTAGTATCCTCAGATGAGGATACACATTCAGGAAGGTGAAGTCACTTGCCTGGGCTGACACATTTAGTAAAATGGCAGAGCCAGGATTCTAACACAGAACTTTCTGTGTCCCAAATTAGAAGTCCCTGATTTCGGCTGGGCTCGGTGGCTCAGCCTGTAATCCCAGCACTTTGGGAGGCCGAGGTGAGTGGATTGCCTGAACTCGCGGGTTCGAGATCAACCTGGGCAACTTGGCGAGACCTCGTCTCTACAATAAATAAAAAATTAGCCAGGTGTGGTAGCACGTGTCTGTACTTCCGGCTACTTGGAAGGCTGAGGCAGAAGGATCGCCGGAGCCCAGCAGATCGATGCTGGGGTGGCTGTGAGTGTGCCATGGCACTCCACCCTGGGTGACAGAGTGAGGTGAGACTCCAACTAAAAAAAAAAAAAAGTCCCTGATTTTAACTATAACCCCATACTGTCTCCCATGTTCAGAATCATAATATCCTGTTCTCTGATCCCAGCACCCGACTTCCAGGTCTGCCAGGCACTCATGGCACAACACCTGTAGCATCAACTCTTAGAGAGCTCTCCCCTCTTGATCCCTCTGTTTTCTGCTAGTCTGCCTGACCCCATCTGGCTTTTCCCCCTTCCCTGCCCAGCCAGAGTCTCATACTGGAACATCAGATCTCTCTTACTAGCTCTCTAATAGTCAGAGTCCCAGCAGGAAACAGAAGGCGCCACAGCTGGGATTCTTAAGATAAGTTAATGAAGGGGCTATTTTCAGAGGTGTGGGCAGGGTTGAGGAAACCAGTGAAGGAGGTGAAGGTGGCAGGAAACTGTGACCATCCTTAGGTCTGAAGGGGTAAGGAAAGGAAAGTGTATTATTGGAGTGCCATGAGAGCCTTGGAACATGTCTGAGAGGAGCTGGAGTTGTGGAGGGGTTTAGCCTCTGCCAGAACCAAGGTACTGAGACAGAGCTGGGGGTAGTAAAGATACCCTGAATATTTTCCTTTCCCATTCTCTGATTCCCTGCTGATGCTTCTCTTAGGGAGGAACTAATTAGAAGTCAGAGAGCAAGGAAGCCCAGATGATGCCATCCATATGGGTAAAGAAGTGTGGAGGAAGGTAGACCTGGCGAGCAATGAAAAATGACACACACACACATTCTCAATTCCCTTACACCTCTAGCCTTCTGCCTCATCTACCAGCACCATGTCCTAACCCCAATCTTAGGTGGAACATGGTGGACTTAGCTCAGGGGAAGATGTAATGGCACATATGGATGCCATTCCAATTTCTTGGTCACCACCTCCTCCCCCGACTCACTCCTTTACCTTGACTCTACCCTTTCAGTCTCAACAAATAAAATTGAGGCAAATCATTCATTTCCTTCAGCTTCCTTCTCAAACCTACATGTATCCATACTCATATTTACTTCACTTCTCCAGGCTCTTTTCTAGTACTACCCCTCTACCTGTGCATGACTCACCCCATCACTACTCCCCAGAATATTACTCCATCATTCTTCTCTTCTTTGTTTCCACATCTTTCTCTCTTCTCTCTCCTCCTCAGCCTATAGATATATCAATATTTCTACCACCTTAAAAACTAACTAGGTCATTGCTTTGTTGAATTCTGGTGTCTCCTCATGGCTCTTTGAGCTCTGGTCACCATGTTTTCTTAGCTTTGGCCCCCTCCCCTACCTTGGGGAAGTGAATCTCCTCTCTCTCTTCCTTTCTCTCTCTCTCTAACTTACTTTCTAAATAAACTGTGTTTGAAAACCTAAAAAAAACCCTACTAAACAGACACACACACACAAAACCTTCTTCTACTCTTATGCTCTCCTGGTGCTTGTCCTTTGTTGTCTCCTTCATTTTATCCCAGATTCTTGAAGGAACAAGTATGAGTTAGCTTCTTTGGCTGCAAGCAACAGAAACCAACTCTTGCTAACTTAAGCAAGAAAGGTATTTATTACAAGGAAATGAAAGTGACACCCACAGCAGAGGGAGAGACTGAAGAATCAGACTTTGGAAAAGACTGGAACCAGGGCAGTAATGAGGATCAAGGTATCAAGAAGAAACGGCAGTTTTCTCCTGGCCTTGGCTGCAGCATGAATCAGCTCCAGCCAGGTTTGGGCCTCCTGTCACGTAAGCTCATGATTCAAATTCCAGGGAGCGCTTCCGATTGGTGCAGCTTGAGTCATGTGGCCTCCCTTGGCCTGTCAACAGCTGGGCAACCTGACAGACAGTCTCATAGAAACATCTCCAGGAGGATATGGGTGGTTACTCAGGGAAAAGTCGGGGATTTATTATAGAATGTGGGAAAATGGATGCTGGGCAGGCAGAAACAATAGATACCTACTCCTGCTCACCAACCCCAGCCTTCTCCTCCCATTTGAGTCTCAACTCATTGAAACCATTCACACTGAACTTTTTAAGGATCTTCTCTTGCCAAATCCATGGACATTTTTTAGTTTTTTAGTTTTTTTTTGAGTTGGAGTCTCACTCTGTCGCCCAGACTGGAGTGTAGTGGCCGCTCCCGGCCACTGCAGCCTCGACCTGCTGGGCTCCGGCGATCCTTCCGCCTCAGCCTTCCAAGTGGCCGAAATTACAGGCACGCGCTACCATGCCCGGCTAATTTTTTGATTTATTGTAGAGATGAGGTCTCGCCAAGTTGCCCAGGCGGGTCTCGAACCCACGGGCTTAGGCAGTCCACTCATCTTGGCCTCCCAAAGTGTGGGATTACAGGCTGAGCCACCGAACCTGGCCCATTTTTTAGTTTTTATCTACAGTTTTTTAACTCCATTGACCAGGACTTATCTCTTGGAAATCTTTCCTCCCTTGGCTTCTGCATAACAAATCAACGCAAAACTCTCATCTCTACAATAAATCAAAAATTAGCCAGGTAGTGCGCGCCTGTAGTTCCAGCTACTTGGAAGGCTGAGGTGGAAGGATCACCGGAGCCCAGCAGGTGGAGGCTGTGGTGGCTGGGAGCGGCCACTGCACTCCAGTCTGGGCGACAGAGTGAGACTCCAACTCAAAAAAAAAACAAAACAGCACTTATTATCTCATTGTTTCTGTGAGTCAGGAGTCCATGAGTGGCTTAGCTGAGGGGCTGTGGTCTCTTCTGAAGGATTGGGTTGTGGTGGGGATAGCATCACATAGTTTCCCCTAAGACGAGTGATCCAGCTGGGTAGGAGGGAGAGAGGAGGGACGAAAGACAGAGATGCACACATATACATGAACATACACGTGCCATATGGAAACCATAGTTTTTTAAAAACATTTTTTTCCCATTTGGGTTGGGGGTCTCATTCTATCCCCCAGGCTGGAGTGCAGTGACACAATCACAGCTCACTGTAGCCTCAACCTCTTGGGCTCAGGTGATCCTTCTGTCTCAGCCTCTCAAGTAACTGGGACTATAGGCATGTGCCACCATGCCTGGCTAATTTTTTGTTTTTTTTGTAGAGACAAGGGCTCGCTATGTTGCCCAACTGGTCTCAAACCCCTGGGCTCAAGTGATTCTCCTGCCTCAGCCTCCCAAAATGCTGGGATTACAGGCATGAGCCACTGTGCCTGGCCCATAATAACCTAATTTCAAAAGTGATATCCCATCACCTCTTCCTTATTCTATTTATTAGAAGTGAGTCACTTTTGAAATGAAGTATAGAATGTTAAGGAAAAAAAGTGGGTCATTAGGTCCAGCCCACACTCAAGCAGAGGGCACTACACAAGGGCATGAGAACCAGGAGGTGAGGTTAATGGGAGGGTTCTTAGACTCTGCCTACCACAGCTTCCATGATGAAGTGGGCTCATGATTCTCTGCTTTTCTCCCAGACAGTGTATTCTCTGTCCATTTAGGAACTCCTCTTTCTCTGCCCACCTTTGAAATGTGGCTCTTCCCCTAGCCTCCTTCCTTGGCTAATAGCTTTTCACATTCTAATATTCTTCCTGAGAGACATCAGTGACTGTCATGACTTCAGCTGTCAACTGTATGTGGATGATGCCCAAATCCTCATCCCAGTCCTCTCTCCATGATACTGCACACTAATAAATTCTAATAAAGACAGAAGAACCAACATAACTCTTTGCTTGATCCAGGGCATGTCCCATCAGTACCTCATACATAAGAGGTTTAAAAAAAGAACTTAGTTGAGTAAGTTCTATTTTCCTATTTTCTCCTCTCTCAGTAAATGGCACCTCCATTCTCCAGGCATCCAAGTGAGAAATGTGGCCATCATTCTCAACACCACTCTTTCCCTTACCCTCATATCCAAACATAAAGCCTTGCTGACTTGACTTACATCCAGGTTTTTCAAACTTGTTACTTCCTCTGTGTCCCTGATACCAATGTTATAATACTGACCATTAACATCTTTTGCCTAGGCTATTGCAATTGCCTCCTCATTTTTCTTCCATTCTTGTCCCCTCAAATTCTTTTTTTTTTTTGTGAGTTGGAGTCTCACTCTGTCGCCCAGACTGGAGTGCAGTGGCTGCTCCTGGCTACTGCAGCCTTGACCTGCTGGGTTCCGGCAATCTTTCCGCCTCAGCCTTCCGAGTAGCCGGAATTACAGGCATGCGCTACCGTGCCCGGCTGATTTATTGATTTATTGATTGTAGAGATGAGGTCTCACCAAGTTGCCCAGGCGGGTCTCGAACCCGTGGACTCAGGCAATCCACTCACCTCAGCCTCCCAAGGCGCGGGATTACAGGCTGAGCCACCGAGCCCGGCTTAAATTCATTTTCTCAAAAAACCCATCAGTGGTTCTCCCTGTCCTCCAACATCAAAAGATCTTAATGATTGGGCACATCTAGTTTCTCCAGCATCTCTCTCTATGGTTTGTGCTTGAGCAACTCCAACTGCACACAGCCCATTCTTTCTCATGTGCATGCTTTTTTGGTTCATGCTGTCCTCTGTTTTTAATGACCTCCTCCCCACATCAGGAGGACTAGTTCCCCTTTAAACTCAAAAGGGTTCTCCCAGTCTAGTTTTGCATTCCAGCACACTGTGGTGTTGTGATTTATATATGCATTTGTGTCTCCTACTGGACCATATGCTCTTGATGACAGGAACTCTATTCTATTTCCCTTTGCATCTCCAGAACCTTCTATGGAGATCATTCAAATATAGGTACTCAAGCTGTGTATATTGAATAGATGAATATATGCACTGGAGATTTACAGTAGCATATAACTGGTTATTTTTTTTTTTTTTTTTGAGTTGGAGTCTCACTGTTGCCCAGGCTGAAGTGCAGTGGCACACTAATGGCCACCACAGCCTTGACCTGCTGGGCTCAGATGATCCTTCTGCCTCAGCCTTCCAAGTAGCTGGAACTACAGGCATGCGCCACCACACTCGACTCATTTTTCTTGATTTATTGTAGAGATGAGGTCTCGCCAAGTTGCCCTGGCTGGTCTCAAACCTGTGAGCTCAGGCAGTCCTCTCACCTCAGCCTCTCAAACTGCTGGTGAGCCACCACACCTGGCCCTATAGCTGGTTCCTGAAGTTGAATAGAAGTTAGTCAAGGGGAGAAGAGTGGGAAGGGCACTCTACTTATAGGGAGTTGCATGTGTAAAGGCTAGGAGGTGAGAGGAGGCAGATTCAAGGAAGTGGTGGTGGTCTGGTGTGGTTGGAGTGTAGAGTGCATAGTGGTACTCCCCAGAAAGGGAGAAAGGGAGGGGAGCCAGATATTGTGATGGGTCTGAAAATATGGCTAAGAAGGAGTTTGGCTTTTGTCCTGCTAGCAACAGGGAGTAAAAGTTTAAAGGAGGGGAGTGCTTTGATCAGAGCCATATTGTAGAAAGATCACCTCAGCGGCCAGTGTTGAAGATGGACTAGAAATGGCAGAACTGGAAGCTGGAAGGCCAGGTAGGAAGCAGATGCAGTGGACCAAGCAGAACTAGGACACTGGGAGTAGGGTAGAGAAGAGGAGATAGATTTTAGAAATATTAAGTTGAACTCTACAAAACTGCTATTTTGTAAGAAAAATCTGGATGATTGTTAATTTCATATTGTTCATCTTAATTTTTTTTTTTTTTTTTGAGTTGGAGTCTCACTCTGTCACTCAGGCTGGAGTGCAGTCGCAGCCTCAAACTTCTGGGCTCAGGCGATACTTCTGCCTCAGGCTTCCAAGTAGCTGAAACTACAGGCATGTGCTACCATGCCCTGGCTGTGTTTTTTTGGATTTACTATAGAGACAGGTCTTGAACCCCTGGGCTCAGGCAATCCTCTTGCCTCCACCTCCCAAAGTGCTGGTATTACAGGCCTGAACCACTACACCCGGCTTATTCATCTTAATGTTAAGGAGGTAAATGGATTGGTTGAGATTTCCAGTATGATTGGATTTGAATGTGAAGAAGAAGAAGATGTCAAAAACACGGTCCATTATTCTGACTTGAATGCCAGATTGGATGGAGTGTCATCACAGGGAGAGGGAACCCAGGTCTGGCGGCATGGTGGGGGAGGTGACATGTTTAGATTGGCCATGTTGATTTTGAGGTATTTTTGGAACCCCCAGAAGGTGGCTGGATATCTGGTCTGAAGCTTAGGAAAGAGGGCTAAACTGGAGACAAATTTAGGGATTACCAACATAGAGAAAGCAGTTGTGGGAGGGGATGATTCACCCTGGGAGAGCAGCCCAGACAGAGCAAGAGAACCAAGCAAGTGAGGTTTCTTAGAAGCCAAGAGGATTTTGAAAAGATATTTGTGGCTGCATGCTGCAGAGAAGGACAGTCAGACAGGACTGCAAAGTGCCCATTAGATTTAGCAAGCAAGTGGGAGGCTGTCTGGGATGGGGGACAGTGATGGGAGTGCCCTGGACTGGGTTCCAGAAGGGTTCCGGCCTAAACTTGGAACCATCCCTTCCCCTCAGTAATGCACCACTGCAACCACCAGGGGGCAGCGGCCACACGGAATCCAGGTTGGAGGGTTTCACTGGGGCCAGCAAGCTGCAAGAGACCGGGGCAGGTTTGGGAGATTGGTCTGTAGCAGAGGCGGTTTCCTAGTGGAAGGGGACGTCCCCCTGTGAAAAGAGCAGGGACGAAGCTCTGCGAAAGGCAGAGGGAGGGAACCGTTTTCTGTGGGGCAGACCGGAGGCTGATTAGAAATTCCCAGTCCTGTCTTGCAATTTCCCTCTCTTGGATCTTTGTGGGTACAGGTGGATTTTATTCAACAGTATTTCCAGCAGCCATGGGTTTGTATTTTGGACCTTGATTTTTCTTTACTATCACTTATTGATATTCTTACTTTACATTCTGTGTTCAAACATACTGAACTTTTTTCAGTCCTTACCTGTATTTTTTTTTTTTTTAGATTGGAAAATATAGTTTATTTAGAAAGTAGATTAGAGAGAGGGAGAGAAAGGTAGGGGAGAGGGGCCAAAGCTTAGGAAAACACGGCCCAGCCAGAGCTCAAAGAGCCACGTGGCTGGGCCAGGGCTTAACAAAAGCATGGCCCTTCACCTGCTTTCACATGAAAGTCCTTCCTCCATGGAAATGCCTTCTCCATCCTGCCCTCCCCCTTATCCTCCAGGTCTTATCTCAGGCATCACCTTCTCCTGGAAGCCTTTCCTCACTGCCCCTTCCACCTCCTCTTGGCTTGCGTAGAGCCCTGTCTTGAGTCTTAAATGTTCTGGTTTGTAATCACATATTTATTTATTTGTGGTCAGCTTTATTGTGGTATCGTTTGTGTACAATAAAATTCACCAATTTTAAGTGTACAATTTGATGAGTTTGCAGACACACAGAGTTGTGTAACCGCCACCACAATCATGTTGCAAAACATTCCCATTACCCCCAAAAGTTCCCTCCTGTGCCTTTGCTGTCCATCCCTTACTCCCACTCCAGCCCTTTTCAACCACAGATCTTCTCTGCTTTTTTTTTTTTTTTGCTCTGTCTAGAATTTCAATCTACAGGATGTAGTTGTCTACGTCTAGCTTCCTTCACTTTGCTTTTGAGGTTGATCCGTGTTGCTATGTGTATGAGTAACTGTGTATTTATTGTTCATTTTTCCTCCCAAGACAAGGGTCTCTGTGAGGGCAGAGTTATGTCTCGTATGCCTTTGTTTATTTAGCTTGCAGTGTAGTGCTAGTGCATGATAGTACTCATTACGTGTCTTTTTTTTGTTATTTTTGAGTTGAATTCTCACTCTGTCACCCAGGCTGGAGTGCAGTGGCACATTCACGGCCACCCCAGCGTCAGCCTGCTGGGCTCCAGTGATCCTTCTGCCTCAGCCTTCTAAGTAGCTGGAACTACAGGCATGTGCTACCACGCCCGGCTAATTTTTTACTTATTGTAGAGACTAGGTCTTGCCAAGTTGCCCAGGCTGGTCTTGAACCTGTGGGCTCAGGCAATCTACTCGCCTTGGCCTCCCAAAGCACTGGGAATACAGGCTGAGCCACCGAGCCTGGTCTGTACATGTGTCTTAAGTGGAAACGAATTGAATGCCCTGGGAGAGCTTCTGAACCTGTGTGTGCCTAGGCAGGACCCATCTGCAAGATGCCCACAGCCTTCGCATCCCACTTCAGCTGCTCCTTCGTTTACCTTAGCTGAATCTGCTCAGCAGGCCCTCATGCCTCTGCCTCTTTCTAATTTGCTCCCCTCTTTCTGGTCCTCGGTTTCTTATGCCTGGTCTCAGGGCCCAGGTCCATTGCCCACTCCAGCCTCCCCCTGGCCTTTGGAAGTCTTCACACCACCGAGCCCTGGCTTCCCTGAGTTTGCCAGTCTCTCTGTTCATTCTCCTACCTCTTCCAGGATACTCCACCCTTAGCCTTGTTTTGTGTACCTCTCTCTCTGTGCCTCATGCCCCTTTCTCTGGGCCCCTTCTAGGATGATGGAAGCAGCTGGCTGCCCCATCCTGAGGAGCTAGGTTATGATTTCTCTTCCTTTCTTTCTTTTGCTTCCCCTTCATATCCCCACTCAAACACCTTCCCATGGGAGGATGTTGGGGGAAATCTCTAAATTTTATACTGAACAAAAAAGCTACTGTCCCTTTCTTTTTTTTCTTGGCTCCTTCCCTCCTCCTCCCGTCTCCTTTGTCCTCTCCCTAGTCCCCTTCGCTCTTCTTCATAGCCTCATCTTGCTGTCTTCTCACCAATCTTGAGTCAGTCCCCACTCACCTCTCTTCTTCCTCCCGGCCTCCCCTCCTTTCTCTTCCACCCATTCTCTTCCTGTCTTTGTTCTTCCTCACCCACCTCTGCCTGTGTCCTCAGGGCCTCCTCCCCCCTTCCCTAGGTCCAGTTTCAGTTCTGGGTCTCTTCTTTGTGCCCCTTCTCCTTGAGCCATTTCCTTTCTTTTCCCAGTTTCCTTCTTTTCTCCTTTTTGTGTCTTCATTTCCCTTATCTTACCCACTTTATCCTCAGGGGTGTAAGGGAGACCCAAGACTTGTAACCAAGATACCAAGATGTACACACACAGCTGGCCACAGATTGCACTAGTGAGCATGTGCATCTATCTATAGGTATGTTCGGATGCACACACACAAGAGTATCCATAGCGTGCAATATATTGCACTTAGTATATGCCAAGTATTATTACTTTTATACATGTTATACATGTTTCTGAAATATAAACCGGTGGAACAAGGAGGGAATGAAAGGTAAGCACACAAGTTCACTCACAAAAAGAGTCATGTACATGCATACCTGTACCCAGAGACAGTCCTCACTCAAACATGCACATACACATATTTCTCAGTAGAAATTGTCAGAAGCAGAGAGAGCACAGACGTTTTTGCTGTGTTGTATACAGTATACTGTATATAGCTTTGCATGTGTCTGGTGTGTATATATGTGCTTATCAACATTTAGGGAGTCATGACCCAGGATGGGTGGAGTCTTGGAGACAATTTAGGACAACCTACATGCAGGGATTGCTTGAGTCTCCTATTGGCTCTGCCTCTAGTAGGTTCATGAGAGATGTCAGCTTCTACTTGATATGGATATTCTAGACAATTAAGAAATACCAATCATACAGAGGCTGTGGGCCACAGACACTCAATGTCCTGTCCAGTAAGCACATGATATGGACTTAGAACATTTCAAACCAACTCTTTGGGATCCTTAAAAATGGTACTTGTGTGCTTAGTGTGTACTTGTATACATATTTATCAAGTACATGGTCATTTTTAGAAAGGATGGCACCCTCAATGTGCTGGTCCTTCTAGGTACAGGGGGTAAGGCACTGCTCTGTCCCTGAATTTCCAATCTACCATGTATACAGGGTGTCTGTAGCTTCTCTTGGGTCTACAGCACATGTACAGACTGGGGGTCTCAGGAGTCTGCTGAGTATATTAATTACAGGGTTCAGTGTTCCTTTTTGCTCCTTCTAGAGTGGGTAGTGTGTATGTTGTTATTACACACACCCTTTTTGAGTTCCTTCCTTACTAGTGGGACCCATGTGCTTTTGTATGTAAGCAGAGTGAGTGTTTCTTATGTTCATTTATGTTATGTGTACTCTGTGCGTCACCAGAACCTGCTCATGAGTGTCTGTTATGTTCATACTAGATAGGTCTATTAAGTCGGTGTGCCTTTTTCTAGGTATGGGGGCTAAGGCACTTCCTGCATTCATTTGTGTTGTGCACACACAGTATGGCTCCTGGAAAGCTACTTGGTATGTGGCTACTGGGTAGTTCCATGTCCCTTATATTCATGCCCTATAGGCCCATGGGCCTAATTTGTGTGCAGATGGGGTGGGTATTTCCTGTTTGTGTTGTGCACACACAGTGTGGATTCCAGGAGCCTGCTCTGTACAGGGGGTATTAAGTGGTCTCATGGCTATTATGCACTTGCTGTATTAGTCCCTGTATCTACTTTGTATGCACATGGGGTAGGTATTTTTTGCATTTATTTGTGTGCACACAGTGCGAGTCCCAAGAGGCTCCTCTGTACAGGGAGTAGCGGGTAGTTCTGTGTCTATTATTCTATTATGCACACGCTGCACAGGTCCCGGGTACTTACTTTGTACGCCCGCGGGGTAGGTGTTTCCTGTATTTATTTCTGTTACGCACTTGCAGTGTAGGTCTCAGGAGCGTTCTCCATACACGTGGGCAATTGGTGATTCTTGTGTTTCTCTCTCACACACACGAAGGTCCCGTGTGCCCACTCAGTACACGGGGCAGCCGCGATGGTAACAAAGCAAAGGGCGGCTGCGGCTGCTTAGCTGAGACCGCGCAGCGCGTGCCTGTGTCCTCCTCCTCTCTCCTTCCCCCTCCTCTTCCCTCCTTTCCCTATACCCCTTCCATGTCTGGGTACCACTTGCAGCCCCATTCTCCTCCTCGCACTGCCACACCCCCGCCAGCAGGGGGCGGAAGCCAGGCGCCCTCCTGAGACCAGGCACAGACCTTTCCCTGGCCCAGGGCCCCTTCCCCCTCTGCCCTCCTTTCCTTCCTCCTCCTCCCTGAGACATACTGTGCCTGGCACAGGGGAAGTACTCAGTGACCGGGCACTGCCCTTCTCTCTTTCCTCCCCTTCCTTCGCCACTCCTCTCTGCTTTTCTTTTCTCCACACCCACCTACCCTCTCTCCCTTGATACCCTCCTGGGCCCTCTTGTCACCCTCTTAGTCTCTGCTCTCACCTTAGTCTGCTTTCCCTGGGCTCTGTTTCTCTGTCCCCCCTCCCTGTCTTTTTCAGGTCTGGTTCTCTATGTCTGATTTTCCGTTTATCTCTTCCTGTCTCTGTCTTGTATCTCTCTGTGGATCTCTGTCCACCAGAAAACCTCTTCTAGTGTCTATTTCCATCTCTCTCTCTCTCTCTCTCTCTCTCTCTCTCTCTCTGTGTCTCCTTAGGTTTCTCCTTTCTTGTCACTTTCTTGCAGTCTCTGTCCATGTCTCTGTGTATCTCTGAATCACTTTGATGCTCTAAGTTGCTGTCTTTGCTTTCTGTCTCTCACCATCTCTATATTTATTTTTGTCTCTCTTTTTATGTCTTGCCTTCTATGTTTCCATTTCTGTCTCTTTTCTTAGATTCTCTCTCAAAATCCTTCCATATATTTCTCTGTGTTTCTGTGTACATTTCACTAATCATCTGTCTCCTTTTTTGACTCTTTGTCTCTCTCTGCCTTTTTCTCTGTCTCTGTCTCTGTATCTTTTGGTCTTTGTCAGTGTCTGTCTTTCTGGCTCTGTGTATCGCTCTGTCTCTCTCTTTATAACTCTCTGATTCTGCAGGTCTTTCTCTTTTATCTCTGTACCTGTTTGTCTCTCTCTGCCGACTCACTCTGTCTCTGTGTTTTCCTATCTCTGTATCACTCCAACTTTGCCTTGCATCTTCATCTGTCTCAACATGTAGCTTTTTCTCCTTTCTCTTATCTCTATAGATTTCTTCATGTCTATATCTCTCTTAACTCTGTGTCTCTCTATCTCTTTGTGAGTTTCTCTCTCTCTATATATATATATTAAAATATATATCTATATAATAATTTTTTCCTCCTGTATCTCCTTATCTCTGTGTGTCTGCTTCTCTGTGCTCTTTCTGACTCTGTATCTCTCTCTCTGCGTGGACCTCTTCCCATGATCTCTTTGTCTCTAGGTGTCTCTGTGGTTCTTGGTTCCTTTCTTTGCCTTCATGTCTCCATCTGCTCCCCACCTCTGTCCTCCTCCCGATCTGTCCCTGTGTCTGTATGTTTCTGTGTGTCTCTGGACATCTCTCTGCCTCTATGAATCTCTCTCTGCCTCCATGTCCCCTATACTCCCTTCCCTCTCCCTTCTCCTTTTTCTCTTTGTCTCTGGGTGTCTCTTTGAGTCTCTAGCTTTTAGGGCCTCTCCCTGCCTTTGAGTCCTCCTCTGTTCCCCACCTCCTCTGTCTCTTTTATCTCTCTGCGTCCCTGTGTCTATTTGTTTCTGTATGTCTCTGTGTGTCTCTTTGTCTCTGCCTCTGAGCATCTCTCTGACTCTATGAGTCTTTCTTTGCCTCTGCTTCTTCTGTGGCCCCTGCCCTCCTCTCTCCCTTTTCTCTCTGTCTCTGTCTCTGGGTGTCTCTATGTCTCTGAGTATCCCTGTGAATCTCTGGACCTGGGATCTCTCCTTACCTTTGAATTCCCCTCTGCTCTCTGTCCCTCTCCCTTTCCCCTCTGTCTCTTTCTGTGTGTCTGTATGTCTCTGTATCTCTGGATATCTCTGTGGCTCTCTGTGGGTCTCAGTGTTTCTCCCTATCTTGGTGACCCCTTCTGCTCCCCAACCCCTCCCCGTCTCTGTCTCTGTTTCAGCGTATCTCTGCATATCTCTGAGTCTCTGTGTCTCTGTGTATCTCTGTGTCTCTGTGTCTCTGTGGGTCTCGGGCCTCTCCCTGCCTCCGTGTCCCCTGCGCTCCCCGCCCTCTCCCTCTCCCTCTCTCCCCCCGCGCTCTCTTGCTCGCGCTCTCTCTCTGAGCATCCTTGGGCCCGGGGTTGCCATGGGGACAAGGTGGGAGCCGGGGATGGCGCGCGCCTGGGCTCGCGCCGGCAGCTCAGGCGAGGAGCAGCGGCCAGAGCAGCGCCAGCAGCAGGCAGCGAGCGGGCGCGGGAGCGGGAGCGGGAGCGGGGGTAGCGTTGGCGGCGGCGGCTCCTCCTCGGCCATCCCCTCGGAGCCGTGCAGCTGACGCGCATGGCGAAGACAGCGGCGCCTACCGATGGGAGCAGCGGTAAGGCAAGGCGGCGCGGCGCAGCCGGGCGGGCGGGCGGCGGGCAGCCTCCTCCTCTCCCCAGCTCGCCTGCGCGCCCGCCCGCCTGCCCTCCCTTCTTCCCTCTCCCCTCGCAGCCCCTGCCCGCCCGCCCGCCCGCGCCGCGCTCGCCCTTCCATTTAAAAATCTTTAAAACTTTGCATATTAATATCTGCGCTTTGCATAATCTGACCCGCGCTTTATTGATTGCAAGAAGCTTAATGCAGCCGGCTCGGCCTATTGCAGAGAGCTCTCCGGGCGGGAGCCGGGCGGGCGCCGCTCGCTCCGCACCGCGCTCCGGCTGCCCGCCGCCGCCGCGGCCCCGGCCCTCTCGCCTCCCTCCCGGCGCCCGGCGCGGGGCTTTGCCCCTGGCCGGGTATTTTTATTATTTGGCGGCGGGGGAGGTGGGGGGTCAGCTTGCTCTCGGTGGCAGTGAGGGAGCAAAGGAGAGATGTACGTTGGGGGGGAGGGATGGAACGGAATGAGGACGGAGAGGAGGTGAAGAGGGGAAGAAAAAGGGGAGAAGGGGCAAGAAGGATGGGGGAAGGACAGGCATAGAGGGAGAAGCAGGAGAGAGAGGAGCGGGCAGGCGGCGGAGGACGGAGCTGAAAGGACGGAGGAGCGAAAGCCCAGGCTGAAGAGAAAGGAGAGAGGCAGAGGAGCGCAGACTAGAGAAAGAGCCGGAGACGGCCCGGCCAGCTGGCCAAGGAGACAGGCAGTGGGCGCTTCGTCGCTGCCGCCCCCAGGCCAAAAAGGAAAAAAAGGAAAAGAAAAAATAATACCCATAAAAAGACGACGAAAATAAAACACATCGCAGCCGCAGCCGGGGCCACCGAACACAAAAAGGAGCGAGAACGAAGAGAGGCGAGGTGGCATCTGCTTTGGCTGGCTGCGGTGCTTCGGAGAGGCACCCCGGGCTGGGCGGGACCCCCATTTTGACCCTGCGTTTGAGGAAGGGGTGACTGTGGAGAAAATGAGGCGAGAGGGGGTCAGGGCTGGTGGTGGTTCCGCCTGTTTTTTTTTTTTTTTTTCTGTCTCCTTTCCTGGGGGTGTGGGGGCCGGTTTAGTGTGATGATGGTGAGGATATTGGTTGGTGATGCTGTCTGAAGCTCCGAAGCAAGCAGGGTGCATGGGGGGGGAGAGGTAAGAGGGCACAGGGAACGAGAAAGGGCTGGGGGCGGAATGAGGGGCGAGAGAAAGGGACGGGTGCTTTGGATAGCGGGCAGGGTGGGAAATGGGAAAAGGAAGCAGCCGGGATGGGACGCAGAGAGGCGGTGGCATCTCAGGCAGGAGGAGAGGTGGAAAACGGAGCTCCAGGGCCCGAGAGTGATGTTGGGGAGCTGCGATGTTCCCCTCAGTTCTCTGGACAAAGTCTGTAACTTGGGGAACCCCTCCGTCTGCCTCCTGCCTCTTTGCTCCCTTCTCTTTTCTTCCCCTTCTCATGTCCTTTCTCAGCTCCTTTTTCTCTACCTCTTTTGCTGGTTTTTCTTTCTCCGTGATTTCCAGTTTCTCTGTCTCTTCCTCCTCTCAATAAAAGCTCTTTCTTCTTCCCCCTTCCCTCCATCTCCTTTCTTTCTTTTTCTCCCTTTTTTCCATCCCCCTTTGCCTCTTTCTTTCATTCTTCCCTCCCTGCCACTCATTTCCCCTGTTGCCAGTCCTTTCTACCCCCTCCCTCAGTTTCATTTATTCATCACTTTTGCAGTCTCAGTCTTGGACAGGGTGCTTTGAGGGGGAGAGGAGGGATTCATGCAAAGACAAGAATCTCCCAACTTCCCACCAAAGCCTAACCCCTATTCTGAAATCCCATGTGTTCCTACCCTCTTTTTTTCCTTTGGGTGGGGGACTGGGTCTGCCCTGAGGGTTCTAGCGCCACCCTCTATTTCCTTGTGGCATCCTAGAGAAGTCCTGCTAGATGCTCACTGGGGCTGTGGGAGGGGGAGGGGAAGATCGTAAGTGAAGGCTCATGGTTATGGACTCAGCCCCACTGAGAAGGGTGTGGACAGAGAAGAAAATGACATGGATGGCTAGCGGGACGTGAAAAGGGGTGGAAATTGGGGCAGGGGTCTATCTGAAAGGGTCCTTAGAGCTTTTGAGTCTAGATAGAAGATCCCAAGAGAAAACCTCTGGTTTGCTGACCACTCCCCACTTTCTCCCTCCATCCTGGGGCCTGCGGAGTTAGGGAGTAGGTCCTGAATTTAGAGAAAGACCCAATCCGCTGCTGAACTCAGTAGCTTTTAGTCTCATGCTATCAGTTCAGGTAGATTTGTTCCCCAGCCCTCCAGGGTATGAGGAGAGGGTACAGAGTCAGTGTGCAGTGGGGGGGAGCTGGTGTATATGGAGTCAGACCATGGCGGCAGCGTGTGTGTGTACAAGGCCTGTGTGCACGATGAGATGTGTTCAGGAAGGACTAACTCTGTGTGCAGGGCTTGGGATCCTTGGCAGAGTGAGGAACCAAAGATGTGGAATCATGACATGTGTTTTCAGTGGGGGGGTCGGGTATAGGGGGTCTCCATTGTGGGGTGATGTATGTACAAGAGGGAGTCAGCGCATGTATTTGTACTGATCTCTCCCTTGTCTTGATGTTTACGTACCACTTACTGTGTGTGCACTCAGGAGGCTTTCTCTGGCTCTGTGCGTGGAAGCTGTCCACGCGTGTGCAGTTCTGTGTGCCGAGTCTGGCTTCAGCAGTGGACACGTGACACTCTGTATGTGCAGTGTGTCTGGAGTAGAGGCTGTGTGTGTGGATACTAGGTCTGAACGTAGTGTGTGCACATGAGGACGCACATGAAAGAAAGTCACATATGTGAAAGTATCATTTCTGCATGGAGATATTATTCTTGTCTTTGCTAGGGGTCTCTGTGCATCCCGAGTAAGAGGGAGGGTAGGTTTGTGAAGCAGGGTCTGGGTGGAGTGATGAGAGATGTGTGAGTGTACAGAGGTCGCGGGTGTATGGCTAGGTTTGACAGCAGGTTTGCGTTGCAACCTTGAAGCTGGGTTCAAGAAAGCAAAACAAGAAAAGATCTCCCCTCCCTGCAGTCTGCCAGCCTACGAAAATCTTCCCTGGACCTTCTGTAGTAACAAAGCGTCCCATGACAGAGGGTGGCAGGCAGGCCAGGAGGAAAGCCGATCAGGGCCACAGGCAGCATCTCCAGTTGCTGGTAACACGATTCTGCATCTACTTCCTGATTTATGAGTAATGCTGAACAGAGGCTCATTCTTGCCTGTTGGAGAGGTCTGGACCTCCATTTCTCTGATGCTGCTGGCCAGCCCTTTGGCAGGTTGCAATGCCATCCTTGGGGGCTTTGGTTGCCCTCACTGCCCTCTGTCAGTCTTTGCAGGGAAATGGAAGGTGTCTGTGGCAGGGCCCTGGTAGGGAAAGAACTCAGCCACTCTGTTTGTGTGTGTATATGTGTGTATGCATGCACCATGCTATGTTAGCCTATACATCCTATAGTAGAGGTTGTTAGCCTATACATCCTAGACAGGCATGATGGCCAGGTTTTTATTCCAGCAGATCCATTAGTGGTCACTCCAGGCCTCCTCCATTCTGCTTCATATGCACTCCATTCTTGCATGCAGGGCCCATGGGCCAGAACCTCTTCTTCTACCAGTGTGACAGCCAAGCAGGGGGCCCCAACTTTAGCACCCCACTGGGTAGATTTTTTTTCATAGCTCTGGTGCATGACACGTGGCAGAAGTTGGGGAAGGGCAGATGGTCACACCAGGGACTGCTTGGGCATTAATGGGGACAAGGGAGCTGTATTCCTCTCTGGCATGTCCTGGTTAATTTGTAGGATTTTTCAGGATGGAGATGGTTGAGAAACCTGGCTATAAAGAATTGTTAGAAGAGTGAGTGAGTGTCCTCCTCAGACTAGGGTCTATTCTTCCTTCTAGATACATATCACTCACCATTATTCCCTTGGGCCCAACACCTCCTGATCTGATAGTAATAATGATGATGATGCACCCCTTTCACAGATGAGGATTCTAAGGCCCACATCATTTTCTCAGCTCATCACCAGCAAGCTGGCACTAGAATCAAGGTCTTTGTACTCCTGATACTGAGCTTTGTCTGTCCTTAGAGGTCATCTCTCTCCTGTTTGCTGTCCCAGTGCCATTTCCTTTCACTAATACTGCCTCTTCCTCTACTTCCTCCCTTGAAATGTCCATCCACAGACTTGTCTGTCTTCCAGGACCTGTCAGGTGAATGGATGCCTTATGTAGCTTAGCGAGGACTTTGAGGACCTGGGTCTTGCTTTGTATCCTGAAGGGAAATTCCAGCACATGAGCATAGTTGAGCCTGCTCTGTCAGCTGGACCTGTTCAAAGACAGGGGTTTGGATGAGCTTAGGGTCCCCCAGCCCCTTACAGTGAGCCCTGTGCCACCTTCCCATATTCACATGGTGGCCTTGGGAGGCAGGCACCTATTCCCTCACTCATCACCATCCCAGCTTCATTAGATCCTCGAGGCAGGAAGCTTTCCCAGCTCTGACACATTTGGAAGGGGGCTGAAGATGGTGGCCTCACATACAATGTCCTTGCATTCAATTGGTATTTACTGGGTGATGTGCATCACTGAACAAATAAAGTCCGGTTAAGTTCCCTGAGTTAATGGGGCAATAGAGGCATGATCACTTTTTACTTGAAAATCATTGCCAGGCACCAACCATGGGCCAATGCAGGTATGGACTCTGAAGCAGAACCAATCTTAGCCCTAGACAAGTTTCTGGGTGCCTGGACTGTGAGCACAAAGGGAGTTTTTGGGTCATTATGAATCTGGAAAAAGAGGAAGGCATGGGTTTAGACAGGGTAATGGGTCTTTGAGGATGCTCAGGCATTGAGGAAGGGGGAGTGGTGGGAGGACATAAAGATGGTCAAGGGAAGCAGGGAGGAAGCAGCCAAGGTTGGGGGTGTGGCCTGAAGAGCAGAGATTGGCATGGAATTTTAAGGTCCTATCTATGGAGGTTCAGTTGCTGCTCTGAGAAGTTTGGATTTGATCTGGCTGGTAGCAGGAAGCTATCATGCATGTAGTCACACACACACACACACACACACACACACACACACACACGTGCATCTCTCGACAATGTGCCTTGGACAGCATGGAATAGTGTGTGAGCTTGACTGTGTTCATGTGCACACATACACAGGGACCTTCATCCTGGTGTTCATTCAGGATCTCTTTCACAGAAACCAACAAGGGGGGCTAATTTAGCACTCACACCCAAGGATCCTATAGTGTACAAGGCTATGGTCCACACATGTGAGTGTAAGAACAGACTGGGGACCCTCCCCCACCCAGGGTGTGGACTCATGTGGCATTCACAGACTTAATCCGCTGCAGTGAGGCCAGAGAGGCAGCATCTGTCACTTTCACAAACACAGGAGCGGAGTCTGGGAGAGAAACACACTCTGCTTGCTCACAACTGCTTGAGAAACAGATGCCTGTACCACACTGCCCCCCATGCCCAAGATAGAGACAGTCCCTCATGGCCCCCTACATCAAGTCCAGGCCTTTATACCAAGTCACTCCTGTATTAAAGCATGCACATACATACATACAGAGAGAGAGAGACTCATGAAGTACAGACCCTGGCATTCCATCTCCCCATTACACAACCATATACTCGGCACTCTGACTGTAAGCACAGCTGCTGACATCCTAACTCCTTATATTCTCTCTCTCTCTCCCGCCCCCACCCCCTTTTCGACTTAAAGCACAGCTATAGCCATCCACCACCCATACACATTTACCTACAAGCGGACCTACACACATACTCAAACACACAGCTTCACGATCCACCAGAACCACTGTGGCCAGAGATCATTGAAGAATGACAGCCTGAGCAGTGTGCTAAGGGAGGGGGGGTGTCGCCCTGAGGCATGGGCCGAGGGTCATACAACAGGGTACATCGGACTCCCTTGAGGAAAGGGTCAGACAGACCCCGAAAGGGCTCCATTGGTCCAGACAGTTCTGCCAGGTAAGGAAGATTCAACAAATGCAGGCCAGAGGTAAGAGCCAGCTAATGGCTGAGGCCGCCGATGGCCGAGATGGCTGGTCAGCGAGAAGGGGAGGCTCGACAATTGATGTGACTCAGAGCTGGACAAATGATGGCGCATTTGGCTGAAGCTGACTAGGGGACCATGGACCAGAGACCAGGCAGCTATTCTCGCCTCAGTGGGAAAAGGGCAAGAGAGGGTTATGTTGCAGCAGGGTAGGTTTCCCAGCCTGGCTCCACCATGCATTCTGCCTGGAGTGTCTTGGGGTCTTTGTATGTGTGAGTGTGTATGTTTGTGTGCATGTGTGTTTGTACATTTATCTGCAGTTGTCAGTGTGTGCCTACCTCCGTAAAACTTTGTGTCTAAAGCTCTTGGTGTGCGTCTATGTGTGTGCCTTTGTGTGTGTGCTTGCTTGTGTGTTATGTATACATGCCCACCCACAAAGTGTTCAGAGACCTTTCTCACTGGACTCTGCATTTTGTGTCCATGTGTGTATCAAATGTGTACGGACCCTTCTTATTGTGAGATGCCATGTACTCTTGAGTGCTTATATATATATAAGCATTGGTGTGAAGATTGGGATGGGGAGAAGGGATAGGTTGGGCTCTAGACTCTCAGCTGTCCAGGCATCTGGTGGCCCACGAGGCCGTCTTTGTGCATCCGTTTGAGCCTCGGTCTAGGTATTGGCAGGTGTGGGCTTGTGTGCTTGCCTGCTCCAGAGTTTGAATATCTGTGTGTTCACAACAACCTCTCCCTCTGAGCATGGCTGTGGGTGGGACTGGCCAGACCAGGATGAGGGGGCATCTCCCTGAATCTCATCATCCCTCTGGAGGGGTTCACACAGCCCATGCTGAGCCTGGCTGGGACCCAGCAGCACGGCATAGTGCAGACCACCCCTCCTCCTTCTTCTCCCCCCCATGACCTTTGAGCACAGCAGCCCCAAATACATATTTATCAGAGGGGCTGTGGGGACCAGCCCCTCCCCCACCACTCCCCTCAGGGCCCAGCCTGCCTGGCTGCGGAGAAATTAACCTTGTGACACAGGAGCTCGCTGACACCCCAGCCCCCTCCCCATCCGCAAGGAACATATGATCATGGGGGTGTGTGTGTGTGTGTGTGTGTGTGTGTGTGTGTGTGTGAGAGAGAGAGAGAGAGAGAGAGAGGGGGAGAGAGAGAACAGCAGAGCCGGGGGAAGAAAGACATACAGGTATATACATGTCCGTATCACCCCACAACACACATAGGCACATATATACTCACTCTCCAAACTAGAGAGGCTGCATAAGTCTTGAACAGATGCACAGGCAAACACCAAAATAGACATGAATACAGACATATGTAATGATACTGAAATAGACATACACACAGATTCTGAAACACATGATAGACCTGTGCACCCATAAGTCCTGAGACCCAGGTATCCATACCCTAGGCTAGAGATTCTCTTAGAAAATCCAGAGACTAAAGCCTACAGATCCACACAGACATTTGTGTATGTGTGTATAGAGATGCTTAAATGTACATACCAGATTTGGAAACAAAAATAAGCACACACTTACAAATAGGCATGAAAACCCAGATGTCTATGCAGACACATAGGTACTGAGACATCTTAGGGCAAGACAAATACCAAAACATCAGGGTGCTCATGTGGAGATTTTTTTTTTTCCAACAGAAAATGTACAAATACAAATACTAAAATATGGCAGCATCCCAGCCTGCATGCCTACGTGTGGGTGTACACAGGCCACGTTCAGAGATTGCATAGGGAAGGCATACATGGTGACTTAAAAGGAGATGCCCTGAGTTATAGCATACAAACATTCTTCAGTCTAGCCTTATCCCATTAAAGTGAAACAAAAATGGGGAGATGCTCAAGTTTGAAAATGTCCATGGAATTAATTAACTTTATCACACAGGTTCTGAGCGCCTGCATGAGCCAGGCCCTGTCTGTAAAGCTGTGGTTTACAAGACAGACCTGCCTTGCTCTCTAAGAGCTCTGAGCCAACAGGACTGGCGCTGATCAGACTTTAGTTATAAATGAAGATAACATCTAGGGAGGAGAGGAACAAGGGGCAATGGGAGGGCATCATGGGAGAACCTGTTTAGATTGGTGGGTCAGGTATACACCTCTGAGGAAGTGACATTTAAGCTGAGCATTAGGCTTAACACACAGATTCTAAATGTGTGTGTGTGTGTGTGTGTGTGTGTGTGTGTGTGTGTGTGTGTCCTGAAACTCACAGAGACCACACAGACATAAATAATGCAGGGCTCAGATGCCCCCACCCCCACCACACTATGCTGCAACTGCCCCTCTAGAAAACTCCTCTGCTATGTCCCTAGGTGGGAAATGGGGTCCCTCTGACTAAGGCCCAGGTTCTGGGCTCTGACAGAGCTGCACAAAATGTGTTGGGGCAGTGCTGAGGTGGGAGCCCAAGAGGCTTCACTGAGGAGGAGACATGGAGAGGGTGAGTAGAGTGTGGAAGAGGGAGGCAGAGGGTTTTCTAAGTGGAGGCACTCGCCTGGGCAAAGGTGTGAACAACTGTGGAGTGTCCCCAGAAACTATGCAAGACTGGGTCATGGACCATCAGAGAAGAGGCTTGACATGGTAGGGAAGGGTCGTGAGGCTCAAGATTTATTCTCGCTGTGCCGTGTAACCAAGAAGGGTTTTGAGGAGGGACCAGACAAGGAATGTGAGCTGGGTACTAAGTCTGATCTCTCAGAGCCTAGTGTAGGGAAGGGATAGGATGTGGAGACCTTGGAGGAAAGGATCTGGTGAGCAGGCTACCAGTCACAAGACCTTCTGTCCTACCTGTCCAGTCCGGGAACCCTGGCAAGACCTGGTGAGGGAATTGGCCCAGACTGCCTTCCCCTTGCTTACAGCCCCATCTCACGGCCACTGCTATGACTCACCCCCAAAGGGAGGTTTGCTAGGGACAGGTTTTCAGGTGTTATAGTCCTCCTTAGTGACTACTGTTTTCTTTTCTTTCCTTTTTTTTTTTTTGAGTCAGAGTTTTACTCTGTTGCCCAGGTTGGAGTGCAGTGGCATGGTCATGGCCACTGCAGCCTTGACCTTCTGCCTCAGCCTTCCAAGTAGCCAGAACTACAGGCACGAGCCACCACATCAGCTAATTTTTAAATTTTTATCGTAGAGATAAGGTCTTGCCAAGTTGCCCAGGCTGGTCTCGAACTCCTGGACTCAGGTAATCCTCTTGCCTCTGCCTCCCAAAATGCTGGGACTACAGGTGTGAGGCACCGTGCCCAGCCACTCTACTAATTTCTGAGTCTCCTGTGACCAGGCCTGAGCTGCATGTCAGGGCACACAGAAGAGGCAGATCCTTCCCTTTTCCAAAAGAGTCCCCAGTCGGTGCAGGGTGACCCTGCCAAAGCCCTGTCAAGGGACTCCAAGGGCTTATTGATGGCTTCTTGGGCTTGTTTTTGGAGAATTAATGGGTCAGAAGACCCCATAGGGTATATGAGGAATGTGTAAGGATGGAACCTGATTTTGAGGGTGAGTCCAACCCCAACTGCCCTCAGTGAGAGTCTGTCATTCCCCCCATTACATTTAGAAGAACACCTTCCTTGACCTGCCAACCCTACATGAGCTGCCACCTGTCTATTTTACTCCTTTCCTCCTGGCCTTCTTTCTGTTCCTAAAGCTTTGTTCCTGACTCAGGGCCTTTGTACTTGCTGTTTCCTTTGCTAGGAAAGTTCTTACCTCCATGATTCATTTGGTATGCTGCTCAAAACCCACGTTCCCCAAAAGGCCTCCTTTTAGTTTAAATTAACATCATCTTATAAGCTACTCCCTACCTGTTTTATCTTCCTGCTTAGCTCCTAAGTATATTTTCTTGTCCCATTATATCTCTTCCTCCACTAGAAGGTCAATGCCATGAGGGCAGGGACTTTGTCTTGTTCATGGCTATGTCCCCAGTGTCCAGAACACAGTAAGTGCTCAGTGGATGCTTGTCAATTTAAATGGAGCCAGATCCCCTGTCATCCTTCTTTCCCGATATAATGGTGGAGGTAGATGTCTGCTGTGTCAGACAAGGGTTGTGGGGAACTCACCTTCCAGGGGGCTGCACCTTCTAGTACTGTAGGGGAACGTTGGCAAGTTAGTCCACCTCCTGCCTAGACCTCAAAGCAGCCAGACTCCAAAACCATCATTCTGAGCCTGTGTGCTCCCATTCTGCACCTCTCCACTCCCCTACAATGCTCCACTCACTCCAGTCAACTTACTTTTAGCCCCATTGTCACATCTGCTAACCCCCTTCCTTCTCCTCCAAGGTATACCCTGATGTCCCCTGCCCCCAGACACAAAGGAGGCGAGACCACAGACTGTGGAGTCAGACGCAGCCAGCTTCGAGTCACATCATTCCTTTTAAGCCTCCAGTTTCCTCATCGGCAAAATAAGGTTTTTATGGGGATGAAGAGCAGTGGCACGTGTGATGATGACGCTAATAATAGCTGCTATTTATTGAGTACCTGCCAGGTGTTAGGCATTGTGAGGTGCTTTGAACTTTTTTTTTGTTCATTAAAAAAATGGAAGAAAAAAAAATCTGAACATGGAGTGTCCTTAGACCATCAGGCCCTAGTGCCTGATGCTGTGAATTACAAAGATGAATATAACCAGTCTGCACAGAGTTTACTATTCCAGTTTATGCAGACACATACCTGAAATGCCATAGCAGCCAGATGGTGGGGGGCTTGTGCTCCTGTACTCAGTACTTTTTGGCAGAAGCCCTAAGGGACAGTTTGGAGACCATTGAGGCATCAACTCTCAGAGACAAGAACCAGCCCCAGCCATTCTTAATTATCCTTTACCAACCCAGTAGGAGCTTTCATTGTTCATATCTGGATTGCAGGGCCCAGCAGGGTCTGGCCTGGAATTGGCCTCAGGAAATGCTTACTGAATGAATGAATGAACAAACAAGTGGACAAAGGAACATATTTAGCCACTGCATTTGTTCATTTGCTTAGGTTACCAAGACACACCCTCTCTCTTACCCTCCCACCATCCTCACATCCTGCTCACAGCATTAGTGGCTGATGATCATATCAATTCTGCCACTCACTTGACCCTTTTTTGTGTGTCAGTTCTTCTGCTAAGTTCCCTATAAGCATGGACTTGTTGGCTTCTCACACCAGCAAAATGAGATAGGTGTTATTATCTTCATTCTATGTTTGAACAAGCGGAGTCTCAGAGAGGTAAAGGACTTGCCCAGGGTCATACAGTGAGGAAGCAGTGGGCCCATTATTTTTCCTCTCTATGTCTCCCCATCTCTCCACTTTCTCTTTCTCCATCTCTGTCCCCTCCATCTCAGTCCATCATTTTCTCTTTTCTCCTCCTGAACTCTGGTGCCTCCCTGATATCTCACTTTTCCTTCCTGCAGGGCTGCAGAGACTTGGCAAACACTCTTTTGGGGATGGGTCTCCCGACCTCTTGCCTACCTCTCTGTCTCCTCCATCTTCCATGCTCTTCTGCCTTGTAGAAGTGCACATTCTCTCGAGTCTGCATGCTCACTTGCTCTTGCAGTTTTCCTCTTCCAGTAGTGGGATGGCAACATCCAGGAGCCAGGAGCCCCAGCTTCTGGTTCCAGTTCTGTCATAATCAACTGAGTAACTCCAGGAAAATCCCTTCCCTCCCTCTGGGTCTTGGCTCTCCCTCCAGTGGTTCTTTCTGCTTGTAAACCCTTAGCCAGTTTCCTGAAGAGAGGACGGGGGACAGTATTCGGCTCAGTCCTACCCCGCCCACTCTACTGAGAGCAGAAACCAGAGGAGCAGGCTCTTTTCCATTCAGCAGAAGTTTATTCATATTCTTGAGGGCACTGAACTCTGCTGGGCTTGGACATAAGAGGAGACCGTAAGACAAGCATGGCTGGGAAAAGGAGAGGGGAGCAGAGAAATAGCACTCATTGTGTGTCCTCTGAGTGCCTAGCCACAGTGTGGTCAAAGTAGTCTTCATTAGCCGCACTTTTTGTGATTACAAATAAATACTGTGCTGCTTGTTCATCATAGAAACAGTAGAAAATACAGATTTTCAAAGAGATGAGAAAAAACTACCATGATAATCTAGTTAAGCAAACAAAAGATCTTGCTAACTTCTTGATAGCTATCCTTTCAAGATAGTTTTTTCACAAAAGGGAGTATGCCTATGAGTTTACTCAAAATTTATTAAAATTCAGATGCCTGGTACCCAAAATGAGAACTCTGATTTTTGCTCTAAATCCATAGTTGTGTACTTTGTAAAAATGAGGTTATATGCTACATACTTGTTTATAATTGGCTTTTTCCCTTTCCTAACAATGGATTATGAACATCGTTACCTTGTCAATGAATTTATTTCAAGCATATTTTCTACAACTCCCCAGTCTTCCTTTGTATGACTGTTATATGTTATACCAGCGTTTATTGAACCAATCTTTAGTTGTAGAACATCTAGGTTGTTTTCTGGCTTTCCCTATTATAATTATCCCCAGTTAACAGATAAGGACATTGAGGCTCAGAAGTGAAGTCTTTCACATATGTGAAAAGCTAAGGAATGGTCCAAGGGGAGCTAGGGGTGGCTTGGGTATTGGTGATGGTCCCTGGCCTCAATCAGCGAGGAGCTGAGGGGCCTTGAGAGGAGAGAGAAGCCTGGGTAGAGGAAGTCCCCAGGCAGAAGACATGCGACATGCCAGAGGAGATCGCCTTCTTCCAGGCCCCCAGACCCAGGCGTGACATGGACCTGAGCCCCGCCCCATCAGGCTTCCCCTATCCCTCTCACTGCCTCCCTCCCTGAGCCCACTCACCACCTGCTTCATCCTTGCCAGCTTATCAATAGGTTAAGTGGTCAGGTCAGCGATATTGACCATTTGATTAGGACCTTGTCAGATCAATCCCTGGCTCATCTCGTGGGCCTCCTCCCCTGCCCACACACTCCCTCCTGCTCTTCTGCACCAGGAAGCAGGTAGCCACAGAAGCCTCTGCCCTCCCTACATGGTACCCCAGAACTGGCAGTCCCATGGCCCTTTTTGGGCCACTCTTGGCCCTCTGTCTAGGTGCCAGGTTCCTGCACCTTTTCTTTGCCTCCAACTCTCTAACTTGCAGTCATTAGATGTTGTTTGCTCTGTGTCCTATGCCCCTCAGAGTCCAGTCATCAGAGCTGCCCCTCTTGGCTGTGTGACCTTGGGCAAGTGACTATACCTCTGTGAGCCTCTGTTTCCTCAGCAGTGACATGGGATGTTACTCACCAAACAATTATGAGGATTTTGAGAGATTGCATTTGCAGATCAGCTAACCACACCTGACACATAGCCAGTGCTCAGGAAATGCCAATACTGATGTGTTTGTAGGTGCCTCTGTCTCCATCCATCTGTCCCTTGATGGGGGTGTATGTGGGCAGTCTGTATCTGTGGGGGAAAGTGGCACCATCATCCTTAGGCCTGTCCCAAGCCCCAGCTTGGGACCATACTCTGTGCTGAGAGATGCTGGGGACCCCCAGAAGAGCCAGGCCCGGCCCTGTCCTCAAGGAGCTCACAGTCTGGCAGGCAGGTGGCAGAATGACTCCAGGACACAAGGAAATATTATACGTACTGGCTGTGAGGAGAGCTGAGGGCCAGGACCAAACCCTGAGCTTTCTTTCCTTCTGTGAACATTGGAATCTACTCTTGTGGCATAGCTGCAGGGAACATAGGCTTTCTTCAGACACATCAGGTTTAAATCCTGACTCTGCCTCTTCCTGTACCTGGTAACTCTGGGCCAGCTGCTGCCCCTCTCTGTTCCTTAGAGTCCCTGTAAAATGGGGAGCTCCCAGTCTCAAGGCAATGCTGAGAATATGGCTCCCACCTCCCATGGGCTGTCTCTCTACTTGGAGATACTGTCTACTTGGGAGAGGGCTACTCTTTTCTCTGTCAGAGGGCATATGGGGACTCAGGGGCCTGGGAGATGGGATGAGTAGACTTGGAGGCAGACCAGCCAGGGGTGGTGTTGCCCACAGGCACTGCACCTGAAGGTGGCAGAGGGCAGAGAAACTGAAGTGTGGGCCCTGCTGGAGAGAAACCCAATGTGGGGGTACTGCCTGGGGAAAGAACCTAGCCCTAAGGTGCAGTCTGACTCCCCCCCGCCCCCAGGCCTGGGGATTCCCTCGCCCGCCCCGCCATCACTTACACCAATATTGACGGTTAATGCCGTGTCGCCACCGTGTTCAACACTCAGCGCGGCTAATTGTTTTGACTGGGAATCGGCAAGGCGATTAAACGCCATCGATTTTGCCCTGCGCGCTGCATCGATTTTTAAATTTCCTATTGATCCTGGCCCTAAATCTCCTTAACCAAGACCTCACCGTGGAGATGACAGCCGCTGATTAGCTCCAGGGCGGGGTTGGGGGGAGCAACCCCTGAGGGAGAAGCAACCCCAGCTCCTCCCTGCCCCCTAGGGACCAGGGGTCCTGGTCCCCTTTTGCCCCTGAAGATGGAGGCCCAGTGAGAGGCCCTAGCAGAGAGAAGGGGAGTGGGGGAGGGAGTTGGATGGACCTCTGCTTCTTTTAACCCCCTTTTCTTTCCCATTTTAGTTTTTTTCTGGTCTCTCTGCCTGTGACTCCCTTCATTCTTCCTCTCTATGTCTCCCCATCTCTCCACTTTCTCTTTCTCCATCTCTGTCCCCTCTATCTCAGTCCATCATTTTCTCTTTTCTCCTCCTGAACTCTGGTGCCTCTCTGATATCTCACTTTTCCTTCCTGCAGGGCTGCAGAGAGATTCAGCAAACACTCTTTTGGGGATGGGTCTCCCGACCTCTTGCCTACCTCTCTGTTTTCTCCATCTTCTACACAGCATGCAGAGGGACCTTTCCAAGGCAAACTGGATTATGTCCCTCTCCCTCTCCCTCTCCGATGAAGCCCCAGCTGTTTGAATGAGGCATTGAGGCACGTAGCGTGTGGCCTCTGTGATCTCGAGGTCTCATACTTCCCCACTTCTCTCACTGAACCCTGGACAGGCAAAGTAGACAAAGTGGGCAAAATGTCCCGGACAGGACATTCACTTTTCTTCCACGTGGTTCATTGTCTGACTAAAGTTTGTCTTCCAGATTTGGCTTGGGTGTTGTTTCCTCACTAAGTCAGCCCTGACTCCCCCACCCCCAGGATTCCCGCAACACCTTCTGCCTACACACTTCCTCCTGTTCTTCCTGCTATTGGAATCAGCTCTTTATCCTGTTTCCCCAACTTGCTTGTGAACCCTGTAATAGACAGGGCAGAGACTTTGTCTAATCCAGTTCTGTATCCCTCACACTTGAATCAGAGCCAGAGAAACCTCAATATTCACTGATTAACTAAATGCATAAATGAATGGACAAATGTACAAGCCAGAAATATCATTTGACTTTTATTTTTATTTCCCCACTTCATATAGGTACCTAATAGTGAGCAACCCTTTCTAATTTCTTTTCATTAGATCCCCCAGCAGTCCTTTGAGCTACATAGTTTGTTAATTAATTATCCTTCCATTCATTCACTCAGTCACCCATTATGTACTTACTGAGCATCTCAAATTTGCCAGGCCCTCTGCCAAATGCTAAAGCTGCAAGACACAGTTCCTGGCCTTTAAGAAGCTTCCAGTCTGATGGGAAAAACAGATGTTCAACAAGTGCAGCAACCAGTATGCCCATTTATGAGATGAAGACACTGAGGCTCAGAGGCCAGAAATGACCACAGAAAGCAACAAGTGGTAGAGAGGTACACAAAGTTCACCAACTTGCAACTCCTGGTGGCATGACAGGAGGAGGGTTCCTCCACTGGAATGGTGCATAATCTTACATGAGGCTGAGACAAATTCTGATGTTGACTCCATTCTCCTCTCTCTTCAGGTTCTCAACTGGACCGGGTTGGTGGCCTGAATGTATTAACTTCGCTGCGTCTGTCCAAGAGGTAGGGTCCATGGTCTCAGAGTTTTGCTTATTGCTGTGTTCAGGATTCTTGTTTTCTCATGGAATCCCTACTTTCCCATCCTTGTCTCTAGCCTCACCCTGGGGGTTGCTGCCCTTCTCCATTCTGCCCTGACAAGAAGTTAGAGTCGTCTGACTGGTTTATTTTCATCCTCCATGTGTCCTATGGCTTTCTGGTCAAGTCAGTGTTTCTAGGTGCTGGTGACTGTGGTGTTTCTGCTGATGAGTGTTAGGGCTCAATAGATGAGAGATGGGGGTAACTCAGTGGCTTGGATCACAGCTTTGGGGTCAGGCACATCTATGTTTGAGTCTCTCTCCCGCCCTTTCCTAACTTCGAGAGACTTAGGAAAGTTGGAGACTCCATTTCCTCATCTATGAGTGGGAATAATAACAGAACCCGGACTTTAAGTGCTGTCCTGAAGGCAAAAGGAGGTAGAAGAAGGCTAGTCATTGTCTGTGTGATCCTGGGTATGGTTCATTTTCCTTCCCATCTGTCAAAGGGGGATAATTAATAGTACCTACCACACAGAGGTGCTGTGAAGATGAAAGTAGTTATTCCGGCCAGGCTCGGTGGCTCAGCCTGTAATCCCAGCACTTTGGGAGGCCAAGGCGAGAGGACTGCCTGAGCCCATGAGTTCGAGACCCACCCAGGCAACTTGGCGAAACCTTGTCTCTACAATAAATGAAAAATTAGCTGGGTGTGGTAGTGTGCGCCTGTAGTTCCAGCTGCTTGGAAGGCTGAGGTGGAAGGATCGCAGGAGCCCAGCAGGTTGAGGCTATGGTGGCTGGGAGCGTGCCACTGCCCTCCAGCCTGGGTGACAGAGTGAGACTCCAACTCAAAAAAAAAAAAAAAAAAAAGGAAGTAGTTATTCCTTGAAATCTGGTAGCCTCAGGAAGTAGGAGCTTGAAGTACAGCTGGAAGTGCTCCCCCAAACCAATAACAATTTGTGATGCTCTTGCTTGGAACTCACTGAGGATCCCAGATAGAAACCAGAGTTCTCTAGCCTTTATGGGAAGCCTCTCACCTCTATGGCTCTGGGCACTTGCCCTGGTGTTTGCTCCACTTGGTGAGGTCCTGGTGATGAGCATCTGGGGAGAGGTAGGGAAGGGACCTCTGAGGTGAGACCCCTCCTTGCTGCCACCCCTGTTCCAACCACAGCAATTTAACTCACAGGCCTCAGGACCCCGGGGAGACTTCTGGTTGCCCTCATAAGACTCCTACCCAGGAGTCCTTTGCTGTGCCAGGAATCATACACTCACTTTAAGAAACAGATAAAAGCTGTAGCCCAAGGCTTGCACCTGATGTGGTAGGGACCATGGTGCACTGGAAAATGCATGGGGATTGGGGGATGCTTTTTAGCTCCACTGGCTGTCCCCATGCACAGATGCAATCCTGACTTGCCAGGTGTTTTTGATTTTTCAAGAGAAGCCAGAAGCCCAGACTTTTTTGGGTTATCTCCCAATTTTTAAATATTGTCAACTAATGCACAATTTCAAAAATCTTCTTGTGGTCCAAACTACACGTTTCAGGCAACTTTTGACCCATAGCTGTCTAGTTTTGCAACAACATAGACCCTCTTCTAGGAAAACACGTGCCTGCCTTTACCCAATTGTGCTACAACCTCGAGATGTTCACAGACCCCCTGAAACTCATTCATGGACCCCTGTTCTGGCTGGTGAAGAACGTGGAAGTAGTAGTTATAGGATGTATCCTTTCTCTAGTGTGCTTTCTCCGGGGATCCAGAGTTGTAGCTTTCCCAGGAATCCTCATGTCCTTTGATATCCTTAAGGTTGACAAGGGGGTCAAGGAGCTTCCAGCTTGCAGAATTAGTTTGGGGGCTAACCTTGAGGAATGCCTGAAAGCTGGACTAAAGTAACAGGGGTTTAATTATGTTTCAGAGTTGGTGGAGGTTACAGTCAGGTCTATGACTTTAGATCTTTGCCTGCTTTAGGTGTTCATCAGGTATCCAAGGTCTCATGGGCATGTGAGTGATAGATCTGATAACACTTAACAGAGCTGTGCTATCCCTGTGAGCAAACTGATATTTATTAGGGGCCATTTGTGTGGGAGGCCCTGTTCTGGGCTTTTTGCTTTTAATTATCACTGCAACTCTAAAGTGAAGTTAGTCACCTATTACAAGAGAAGAAAACAGGCACAGAGAGGGAAAGCAACTTACCTAAGGTCACCCAGCATGGTGGCTGGTAGAGTGAGAATTTGAACTAAAGTTTGCCTGAACTTAAAGCTCTCATTCTTTTGCCTTACCAAAATCCACCATAATTTTTGGAATCTCCACAGGGTGGCAATTTTTGCGCTTTGGTAGTGAATTTTATTTGGGAGAACACCTGAAGTCTAACCTGAAGATTTAGCACCAACTCTGACAAATTCAGCAATGAAGAGGTTGGATAATACTGGGGCTACTTATTGTTTTTTCAGTAGAAACTAGAGACAATTATACAGTAGAGAGATGTTTTGCAGATGGAATTTGTAAACTGGTCTTGAAGGTTATTGCCAAAATATCTGAGTAATTCATTAAAAAGTTCAACTTCCCAGGGAGATATCTTTAGAAGAGACCATACTCTTTTAGGTGTATAATTTTGTTACAAAACAACAACTAGTCAGGCTCGGTGGCTCAGCCTGTAATCCTGCGCCTTGGGAGGCCGAAGTGAGCGAATTGCCTGAGCCGGCGGGTTTGAGACCTGCCTGGGTAACTTGGCGAGACCTCATCTCCATAATAAATCAAAAAAATTAGCCGGGCGTGGTAGCGCGCGCCTGTAGTTCCAGCTATGTGGAAGGCTGAGGCGGAAGGATCACCAGAGCCCAGCAGGTCGAGGCTGCGGTGGCCAGGAGCGTGCCACTGCACTGCAGTCTGCGCGACAGAGTGAGACCCCCAACTCAAAAAAAAAAAAAACTACAATAAACATTGCCCACCCCGCTGTCTCTCCTGTATAGCTACACTTGGAAGGTGAGTTATTCCCCAAACATGTCTGGAGGCCTTCTCCATGTTCTGTATGGGAGCTGTAGCCCCAATATGAGTGAGACCCCCCCAGCCCTGGGGTGGTGGTCTGCCTCTGCTGCCCACACTCCTGTGGGGCTCCCCCTCCTGCTCTCTCTTCTGGCTCTTGCTGTGGCTCTCCTCCCACTCATGCCAGGGCCTCCTCTCACTCTGGATGGGGTTTGCTCCTCCACCTCCCTCAGTTCTCATCTAAGGCTCCTCCACTTGGAGCGGACTTTCCTGACCCCTGGACTGGGTTCTACCCCCCTTTCCCCACTGAGCACCATCACCATATCTGATTACATACCATGTGGTTAGTGCCTGCCCCCAGAAGCCTCACAGTGAGGGGACTACTCTGTCTAACACATCTACACTCAGTCCCTGGCACAGTGTAAATGCTCAGCAAATACTTGTTGAGTGAATAAATAAGTGAGCAAACAGACACATAAACCCATATCCATCCATTTATTTCTTCAGCCAACATTTTCTGAGATTCCTTGTGTGCTAGGTCTTTTGCTATCATCTAGAGATACAGAGAGGAGGCAGACCCAGGTGGCTTCTGAGGGACCCCAGGCTGATGGGGAGTAAGGCATAAATACTACTGACCCAAATCGGCAGTGGGGGCTGCGAGGTGCTCGCTCGTGGAGAGAGAGATAGATTGACCTGACTAGAGGGAGCTTAGGAAGTCTTTGGGAGGAGGAGGTGGTAAGGAGGGAGCTCCTGAAGGTAGGAGAAGCCAAGGACTAAGTTACAGTTCGGGTGTGTGGCTGGCCAACTGGGCTCTTAGTCACTGTTGGGGACCATGGATGCTGGTCTGGACCCAGAGTCCCCACAGCCAGCTACAGTTCTCTGAGCATCCAGTGGCCTCCAAGTACCAGGGTGGGAACAAGACTGTGGCTCCCCCTTGTCTCTCTCTCTCTTCTGCCCTCTGCCCTTCCACAAAAAGACACAATGGCTTTCTGTGTGTAGCAGGTCCCAGAGTCACAGAGGTAACACAGACATAAGCACCACAGGTGTGCCCCAGGGCACTTGCATACCCTGAGGGAGTCCTGAACACCTTGAAAACAGAAGCTTAGTTGCGGGTAAAAGGGTTTCATCCTGGGTCTGGTGAGGTGATGTGGAGAGAACAGAACCCAGGGCTGCACGAGGCAGGATGTTGAACCACAGGTTGGGGATGTTCTCTCACGGGCAAGATGTGGCAGTGGGCTGCCCTGGGATTGGAAGTGCAGGCCTCAGAACAGTGCAGGTGTTCTGCGTACAAGACTGAGAAGCCATTAAGTAGTGTCAGGGATTTGTCCAGATGTCGCAGGTCCGGTCAGCCTCCTTGTAAATTGTACCTGGGGGACTTTGGCTACAGGAATAGGGTGTGTGCAGTTACAGATGTGGCTGGGACAAAGCTTCAGCATGGGGGAGAGCTCTTGGATACTGGAGTGATCCGTAGGTGGCAGCTGTATGATCCGGGTAGTGGGCGGGGGCTGCGGGCAGGGGCGTTGCTCACTGGATTTGGAGTCCAGATTTATGGGACTACTTACCATTGTGGGGTGCTGAGGGAAGTAGCTTGATCCCTTGGACTGCCTGTGTTCTGTCACTTGGGTGGGTGGAGACAGCTGCAGGCTGGGAGTGTTTGTCAGCCATGGGGAGGGGCTTATAGATGTGGGGGAGGTAAAAATGGCTAACATCTCTTAGCAAATTCAGGGACCAGTGGGTCCCTAAAATCCCTGACAACCAGTCCCACAGCAAATAAAGGCCAAGTGCCGACTTTCCTGGCAAGCTTGGAGCCTCAGGCCTGAGGGCAGGTACTTGGCTCTGACTTCAAATAGAGGGAGACGTTCCTCAGGGCTCTTCGGAGCATTGGTGAGGGGGCAGGCCTCAGTGTCTGACCCGAGACGTTTTCTGCAATGTTGGATGGAAATCATGATGATTGCCTCACCCCCACCCTAGACTGTCCAGCTCACACTGCCCTATGGGTCTCTGCTCATGACTTTCCTTCCTTTCCTCTTCCTCTCCCTGCAGCTCCAGCCCCACCTCTTCTTTCTTTCTTTTCTTGGTCTTCATCTGTGCCTTGGCCTCTCCATTCCTCCTTGGTTACCTCCATTTTCTCTGAGCCTAGATCTCTGTGTTGAGTCTTGTCTGTAGTGTGTATATAGGTTGAGTCTTAGCTTCTGAGAGACAGAGCCTGGTGGGGGATATGGGGGGACAAGGAAAAAGAGGAGGAAAAAGGTGCTTGAGGGAAAAACAAAGGAGGTAGCCCTCTATCCCTGGTCACTCCAGGACAGCTCCTTGTATGGTGATACACCCTGGCTTTTCTTGGGACATGTGGTAGACAGGAGCTGGAGGGATTGTCTGCGAAAGTGGTGTCTAGAAATACACCAGATAGGGAGTGGAGTGAGAGACTCAGAGAGCACCCTGCCACTGAGAAATGCAGAAAGAGAAAAGAAGCAACCAAGAGGAACGACAAAGAAAAAGAGATCATCGAAAAAGTCAGAGAAAGGAAAGCAGAGTAAAGTACTCAGAGACAGAAAGAAACAGAGAGTCAGAAAGAGAAAGATATGCACACAGAGAGAGAACTTGATGTGAACGCAAGCATGAGAGCACATTGGAGAGAGCTGAAGGCCACGGGGCTTGAGGAGGGGTAGGGGGCTACAAGAAAGAAATAATGGGGCAGAGGGTAGCTGAGGAAGGTGGACAGGACTGTGGGGAAGGGAGGAAGTGCCCCATGCCTGACAGAGTGTAAGGAACGTGGCCAATGCTCGTGATGTGTATGTCCCTGAGTGTGGAGGGTGAGGCTGACAGGGTGTGTGGTAGGGAGGGGAACCTGCTTTCCACCTGCCCTTGTGATCAGGAGCCCAGTTGGCTCCGGTCATCCCTGCTGCTACCCGAGATAATCTCTGCCCATCCATCCTGTCCCCTTCCTGCCCTGGCTCCGAGGGGCCCAGATGACTGTAGGGCGGGAGGACTTGAGCATCCCTGACTTCTGGTCTGGGGGTGGGGAGAAAACTTGAGTGTGTGTGGGTGTATATATGTATGTGTGGGTATATGTATGAGTGCTTGTATGTATGTATGTGTATGGGGTGTGTGTGGCTTTGTGTGTATGAAAGGGTACTTTGGACGGGGTCCGCCTTCAGCTCCTCTCTAGCTTTGCCACCTCAGAATCTCTAGCACGTTACCAACTCCCCTCTACCACTGTCTGCATGTCTGTCTTTTATCTCTTTGACTTTCTTTTCTCTGTCTCTCAGCCTTGTCTCATTCTCTCACTCAGTCTTTCTGTTCCTCTCTGTGTATTGCTTCCTTTTCTGGTTCCCTCTGTCTCTGACTCCCTTTCTCTCTTTATCTGTGTCTTCTCTCTGTGTGGCTCCACCACTGGGTTTTCCACTGTGTTGTATTCTCTTTCTCTGTTTCTCTCTTTCTGTCTCTCTGGTCTCTGTTTCTGTGTCTCTCTCTCCGTTGTGTTCTCTGCGTTTGCCCTTCCTCTGCTCTTTTTCTCTGCCTTTGCCTCCTGGTTTCTGTGTCTGTGTCCCTTCTAGTGTCTTTCATCTTCTGTCTCTGCTTTTCTCTGTGTCCCTCTGTCTCTCACACTCTCTGTTGGTCTCTTTCTCGTTCGTTGTCTCTCTGGGTCTCTAGCTGTCCATCCCTGCCTCTGTGTGTGTCTCTCAAGCTCCCCCTCCTTGCCCCCCCTTTTTTCTGTTTCTAACACCCACACTCACATCCTACCTCAGGAGTAATTGCTTTTGTCTGGGTTGGACTGGACTTGTGGTGGGGGGAGGGCGGGGGGAGCGGGTGGCGCTGGGGGGGTTGGGAGGGACGGAGGTCGCTTAGTGGAGTTGAGGTGGCGTCCACCAAAGCAGGGGGTGTTGAGCAGAGGTGCTCCCACCCAAAGTGGGAGAGGGGGTGGGTGGGACCCATCCTGGCAGGGGTCTGGGGCCTCTGGCAAGGAAGGAAAAGAAGGCAGCAGGCCCTTACATTCGTATTTGGAGATGATGTAGCGATAAAGCAGGCTAGCCAGTATCTCAGTGGCAGCCTCAGCTGTCTTGTCACCCTTCCCCACTTAGAAACTCAGGGTTGTAGCCCCCCCCAACACACACACTGTTGTGTGCATTAAGTCACCATGACACACACAGGGACACACCCAGAATCTCCAACCCACATGTGGAAACACACTCGGCCATCAGCACACAGGGACACACAGAGTCACGTAGACATACAGAGAAACCACACGGAATCTCTGGCACTCATAAAGAGAAAGCACTTCCAATACACACAGAGACAACCACACAGAGTACCTAAATCGCACATACAGCCACCCACCGACACAGGCACAAAATCCACACAGTCAAATGGAGACTCACTCACAGAAACATCCATGTTCAGACATACTCCAGCAGGGGCAAACACACACCAACACATGCAGAGTCCCCAGAGCACATAGGAACACATAGCCACCACATTACCTGGGGACAGAGGGTATCCTCAGAGATACTCCCAGGTTGCATCCACACTTGCCTGAGGGACAGACAAATATTTGGGAACACCCAGGGTCAGGGAGACACTCATGGAAGTACATGCCCGGTCACCCAGTGCTACTGGGACACACCCACAGACTCATGATCACACATAGATATGACTCAGAAACCAAGACATACAGTCCCAGAGTCCCACAGCAGAGGATAAGGACACACACACACACACACACACACACACACACACACCCTGCATATATGGCAGATCAGGCATCGCAGCCCTCTTACTGGAACCTCCTGTCCGAAGCCACATGAGCTCCCTACCTCTGCCACACATGTGCAGGCCAGGCCCTGGGGTGAGGCCAAGGCATCTTCTACCCACAGAAACCCAAAGAAGGGGCAGCCAGAAGCTCTGTGGGTGGGCGGCAGGCTTGCTTGGGGGCTGCCCCACTCTTCTTTGTATCCATTTACCCTAGCCTGCTACAGCTCCCCCCAGGCCTTTTCCTATCCCATGGGACTCAGGACAGTGTCCCCCTAGACCCCTAAGTGTCCCCTGCCCACTCCCATGGAGAGCTCTGTCCCTCACATACCTTCAAAGGGCCCCATCTCCCCAAGCTGCTCCCAACTAAGGGGATGCCTGCTTTCTCCCAGGGGGACTGCCCCTCAATTTATCCCAGCCCCCTTAACTGCAAGTGTGGCCCCCATCCCCATCTGCTTCCCTGCCCACTCCCATACTCACCCCCTCTCCTGGCTGTCCAAGCTCTCAGCCTCCCTAAGCTCTCCCACTGTAGGGGAGTGGTGGTGGGGGCCCCTGGCCCCTCAGAGGCTTGGGTAAGAGGTACATGGGGGTGGGGGGCCTGGGTGCGGCTCCGGGAAAGGCAAGCAAGGCAAGCAAGGGGAGAGAGAGAGAGGCAGAGGCAGGCAGGCAGCCAGCCGGCTTTATATCCCTGCCGTATTGATCTACCATGTCACAGCCCCGGTCGATAGCCAGCCGAGAAAGAGAGAGGGAGAGAAGGGAGGGGAGGTTTGGGGGAGGGCAACCGGGACCCCTATAGTTCTCGGCCCATCTGGGGCCTTTTTGGCAGGCTGTGGGGGCATGTTCGAGCCCAACCTCCCCCTCACCCCCCACCAATGGAGGCCCACCTTATCTACCCCTCTCCTTCCTTTCTGCGGCCTTCTCCCTGAGAGCTACTTCAGTCTTGGTAGAAGGATTTAAGCACAGAAGGTCTGCCCATTTCTTTCTGTCTCTCTGGTGGCCCTTTGTCCCTTGTGGGCATGGGGGCTCACAGTTGTTCACCGCCTCACCCCCTTTGCCCTCCACAGTCAGGCTGGGCAGGTAGGAAGTCCTGAGGCAGTATCGTGTTGGCTTCAAGACTGACCAGAGAATGAATCTTCCTTCTTCACTGTGGCAGTGGGCAAGAGAGAACCTCTCTGTAGGGCCTCCTCTCCAGCCACTAGTAGCTCAGGAGCTCACAGCTCAGGAGCACCTGGCTACATCAGTTTCCTGCCTTTTCTGACTCCAAGGTTCTTTTAAAGCTGTACCAGGCCAGTGCTAGAGACATCACATTTAGAATTCTTTTCCTCTGGCCCCCATCTACCCCACTGGCCTGAGAGAGAAGAGAGCTCAGCTTCTCCCTTCCTTTAGTCTCCTCTTCCCTCCCCGTAGAACTTTTCCCCACCTGCCCCCCACCGAAACCTCCCCTGGCCTAGGTAGGGAAGGACAAGGAAGGAAGATGTCTTCCCTTGGTAGGAAGGGAAGTGAGGGGAAAGGTGCTTTGGGACAGTGCTGAAAACACTGGGGCTGTACCTCCATTCTGGATCCCAACCCTGGCTCTGTCTTCCCTTCCTGGGCCTCAGTTTCCCCCCATCTCCATTAAAGCCTGCCTAAGCTCAGAGGTCTGCATGGCTCTGGGATTCACAGGGATTGGTGCAGACGGGAGGCAGGGCCATCCAGAGGGTGAGTCCAGGGCCAGAGGGGTGCCTGCTGCCCCTCCCTCAGCCAGAACTGCCCGGGTCCCAGGTGCGTCCCCCCAACCCCCAACTCCCTGGGGCTCCAGTTCTTTGTCTGTTCAGATCCTCCTCCTCTCCCAGTCCAGCCTCTGAGAGGTTGAGGAATCACCTTAGCCTTGACCCAAGGGGGAGGGCAGAGGAGGGGCAGGCGGCCCTCACTCCCACCTCCTGCCCATGGCCATCCCCATAGCCCCTCTCCTCCCACTTCCCTAAGTACCAGGCCGACAGCCAGCGTTGGGCCCGATGCTCCCTTTGTTAGGAAGGGGGAGGGGAAAGAGCAAGCTGAGGGGACGTGGCCTGACCCCTGACCTCTCCCCCTCCCTCCTCCCATCTGGGTCCCCAGGGCCTCAGAGCCCCCTTGACGGACAGTTCTGACCATCAGCCAAATGGCTCCGGGAGTAAGCAGGGGGCCAGGTAGGGGGGAGGGGAGGAAAGCCTGGCTAGGGCCCTAAGCCTGTTACCGGGGTGTATATGTGTGGGTGGGTGCTCCATGTATAGAAGAAGGCCCTAGGAGGGGTGGCAGGGGAAGATGGGCACCTACAGGGGACAAGCTCTGGGGGGAGCCTGGTTGGATTGGGGAACATGGAGACAAAGTGGGGCTCATCCCATAGCCAGCAGCTCTGGATGCC
Organism: Tarsius wallacei; assembly: GCA_963574415.1. Lineage (NCBI taxonomy): Eukaryota > Metazoa > Chordata > Mammalia > Primates > Tarsiidae > Tarsius > Tarsius wallacei. Next base: position 20,656 of record CAUYQG010055692.1, on the reverse strand, counting down.
CTGTGTGTAGGGACCTGGCCCAGGCAGTCACCCCCACCCCACCCCCACCCAGCCTGCGGCATTGGGAGTGCAGCGAGTTTTAAAAAAAATTAAAAGAAAAAAAAAACAGGAGCAGGAGAAGCTGGGGGAAAAAATATATAAGAAAAAATATAATAAGAACTAAGCGGTGGCTGCAGGAGAGAGAAAGGGCAGGAGGCGGGGAGGGGGGCGCAGGGGGGAGGGCGGCTCGGGCCCTGGTCGCTGCGAAGGCCGGCCGCCGGCCTCTGCGCTGAGCCCTCCGCGTCCCCCCTGCCGGCCCCCTCCAGCCCCGATCGATCCAGTTTCTTGGCAATAAAGCATTTTTATTGTCAGCTGCCCTGAATGCCAAATGTGAGCCTGGTCCTGCTCCCCCCAACCCGCTTCCTCACCACCCCTCCCCCAGTCCTCCTCCACCCCCTCCCTTCCCCTGCCGTCCCCCCCACCACGAAATCAGCATCGTCCATCACCAAGGCCCCCTCCTCTTCCTCCTCATCCATGTCAGCCGCAGTGCCCGCACATCTTCAATAATCCACCAAGCCCTCCATACCCCTCCCTTAGGCCGCTGTGCTCCCTTCCCTAACCCCAAACCCATAGGGGACCAGAAAGGTGGGCTCTAGATGAGTTGTCTTGGGGGGCATAGGGTAGCAGGAGGTGCAGGAGGGTGTTGGGGTGGGCAGGCAGGGAGATGATGGCCACAGGTTGAGGGAGGCATTGGCCAAAGTCGGGAGAGAAAAGCCTACCCCACAGCAACTAGCAGGGAACAAGAGCAGTTGGGGTGTCTGTGGGCCCCGGAGGGGGAAGGCAGGCCTCACCTAGTTCTTCTGCCCCTGGTTTCAGGGCCTCAGTTCTCAGTTCCCCAGAGCCTGTTCTTTCCCCTTCCACACTAAACTTGGCCCCTTTCTGTGGGAGGCAGCTAGGTGAAAGGGGGATAGATAAGGCTGGGAGTTGGACTCCCTCCCGAGTATCAGCTCAGCTCTGCCTGAAACAGCTCCTTCAGGACTGGGGACGACATCACACACCTCGAAGGACTACTGGTGTGAGGGGCAGAGGAAAGGGTGTTGGGGAAGCAATTTACAGAAGGACCCCGCAGCCCCACCTTAGCTTGCTCTTCCCCCTCCCTCCCTCTTTCTTTTCTCTCTTTTCTCCTTTGTCTCTCTTTCTGCTTTTCTCTGTCTCTGACTCTTTCTCAGCATCTCTCTGTCTCTGTCTCTCTCTGTTTAACTCTGACTCTCTCTCCTTTATTGCTGCCTCTCCCTCCAGGGATTAAAAACCATCATACACTTCTCTGTTCTACCTTCATAGTTCCCAGTTATTCTTTCCCTGTTTCCTCTGCCCTGCTACATGCTTTTCCCTCTGTCTTTTTCTAATCTGCCTGCCCCCACCCCCATCCCTTGTCTCATCTCACATCTTTCTAAGTTCATCCCCCCTCCCATAGCCATAAAAATAAACAGAGGCCCAGGTCCTTGGACCATCAGCAGAAAGTGCAGAGAAAGGTCTTACATCCCTCTTCTCTCTTGGGGGTGTCAGTGTTCAGAGGAGTTGGAACAAGCCTACACCTGCAGAGATGTAGCTGGAGAACTGAGAGGTGGGTTTCCTCTGTCTACCACAGATGTGCTGTGTGGCTTTGCTCAAGTCACTTGCTGGCCCTGAGCCTTGGTTTCCCTCTAAAAAATGAGCTGCTCAGAGGGTGTTTACAGCCTCTCCCATGGGTTACCTGTGTCTTGAAGGCCCAGGGTTCTCCCAGTCTCTTAGAGAGGGAGTGTGGGACAAGATCTTCATGCTGGGGAACATAGCCGCCCCTCCTCTCACCTTATCTTGGTGACTTGGGCAGGTGAAGCTGGAGAAGTAGCCAGCCTAGAATGCTAAGACTTTTTTTTCTCATTCTGGGCAGGGGAGAAGCCCAACCAGCGTCATACCTTAAGCAGTGTAGAGCACGGATTCAAGATCCTTGCCCCGTGCCCATTGTCAGCTCCCCAAGGCAGGGTTTGCAACATCACTGGTCCCTCGCTCAGGGCCTGCCACATGGACCAGGTTCAGGAGATATCTGGGGAGTGAGTGATCGAGCTAATGAGGGAGAACCTGTGCAGGCGGGACAGGCTGAGCGACGCAGGGAGTGGGGTGAAGGCATGGGTGAGAGGAGGCAGGGGAGGCAACAGAGGAATTCAGACATCTCTGGGTTGAGTTGAGAAGTTGACAGATGGGGGGCACTTGGGAGGAGGATTCCAGGATGATCCTGGGTCTCCTGTCCAAGCTGTCACCTGATCAGTCACCCCACTCCACATTAACAAATCTCGACATTAGTGCAGCATTCATATTTCCCCATCTTGGGCCAGATTTGCAAAGGGGAGTGAGGAGCTCTGTGTTAGAGAGATGCCTCTGACACACAGGAAGAGGCCATTGTGTCTAAAAGGTTGTGTTCCACATATGTGTCTACCCACGTCATATGATTGTGCCTAAAACAGTTCTTACTTTTCACCAGTATGCATTTTTTCTATTACTTTCAGATAATAGTTTTCTAATTAGTAAAGGGCCTTTCTAACAGAAAAGAGAAAGATCCCCCCGGGCCATATGGGAAAGGCCAGGGCATGAGTATAAGAACTAGGCCTCGACTGGGGCAGGGCTGGGTCCTGGGATAAAGGCGTGGTTGGCAGGATTGGCTGAGGAGTATGGGATTCAAGTAGAGACCAGGAAACCTGGAAAGAGGTGAGGACTCTGGATCCCTGGCTGCCTGAGGAAGGGCCCTCTAAATAGGGACCACTTTTTGGAGTTCAGGACATGTCAAGGCTTCCAACTTCCTACCTTGGCAGTTGGGCATTGATTTGGGAGTCCCTTTCTATCTGGCTCCAGATGTCCCTCCTTTGAGACGTGCTTTGATTGACCTCCTCTCCACTGGTTTCTTAACATCCTTTGCTCATGCCATTTCCTCCCATAGAAGAATAACGATCCCAATAGCTGCTTGTGGACTGCTTTCTGTGTGCTCAGCACTCGACCTGTGTCTTCTTGTTGACCCCTGACCACCCTAGATGGTAGGCAATTTTATCATTCTCACTTTGCAGAAGGGAACATTGAGGCCCAGAGAATGGAAGTGACTTGCCCAAGGTTACTAGCCAGTGAACAGCAGAGCCAGGACTGCTATTCAGGCTCAATGATTCTGGTTGGCCTGTTTCATTGGTTCAGCTCATAAATGTTTGTCAAGAACCCACTGCTGCGAGTCAAGTTCTTTTGGTGATTCTTGGGAAACTTCACTGCCTCAGTGCAAGGGGCTCAAATCCTAGCTGTGCTATGGATTCACAGTGACAGTATAGTCAGGGGGCTCTGCCTCTCTGAGCCTTGGCTTCCTTTTCTGGGCCATAAGCACTACCTCACATGAGTCAGTGAAATAGGAAATGCAAAAATGCAGTGTTACCTGACAAATGGTCATGCCCTTCCGTCTTGCTCTTCTCATTTCTGAGTCTTGCCCATCTTCCGGGTTCCAGGTCTTTTGAGCTTTTGTATTGATATAACATTTTTCACAAAGCGCTGTCATATTCATTGTCTATTTGGATCCTCATCACTGCTTTGTAAGGGAGGAATTATTATCTTGATTTTATAGAAGTGGAAACTGAGGCTTAGAAGACTCAAGTACTCTGCCTTGAGTGCTTGTCTCCATCAAGGATCCATTCAAGTCATGCATTCCACATGTCTCTTGAGCACTCGCTATGTGCCAGGCACTTGTTGGGAACAAAACCAGCACAGCGTACTTTCATGGAGTTGACAAACTAGGGGGATACAGATCTTTAAGTGTAAATATCAAATATAAAATCAGACATTGTGATACATTCCCCCAAAGAATGACTAGAATAGAGACCAGGAGAGAGAGGGCAAGACATTTAAACTGAACCTTGACAGTTGAGTAGAATTTAACCAGGCAAAGAGCACAGGAAGAGCATCCCAGGTAGAGGGAATGGCACTTGCAAAAGGCCTGGGCTTTACAAAGAGCTTGATTTGAGGAACGGAGAGGAGGCAGTGTGGCTTGGAACAGGGTAGGTGAAGGAGAGAGTGATGGGGGAAGGATAGAAGGTGTTGGCAGGGGCCGGATCACAGAGGACTTTGTTGTCTAGGTTAAGGGGTTGGGTTTTATTCTCAAATGTATGGAAAACTCCTGGAGAGTCTTAAGCCAGGGAGTGACACCAGGTTAAGTTTTAGAAAGACCTCAGGGTGTCAGGAGAGATGGGACAGGCATGAAAGCAGGGATACCTGCAGGGAGAAGTCCACTGAAGTCACTCAGGCCGGAGGTGGTGGTGGCCTGGACTGCAGTGGGGAGGTAGTGGAGGAATCAGAGAGGGCTTTTGGAATTGGTGACAATATTGAGGCTCAAAGAAGTGGAGAACAGAGCAAGGTTCTGACCTCATACACATCTGAGCTTCTCCTCTTACAGGTGTTACCTTTTCTCTAGGGGGTGGAGGGAGGTCTGTGGGAGCCAGGGTCCTGGGTTGCATCTATTTGGTGCTCTCCTTGCAAACAACAAAGTGCCTGGTCAGCACTGAGAAGTTTGTTGCCAGATCAAGATCTTGCACGAAAGTGAGAGGCCCTCCCTTAGCAGACTCCATGGAGGAGGCAAGCTCTGAGCAAGGTGGTATAGGGAGTGAGAGAACCTAACGATGTTGGTTCTCTCTCATGGCTGGACTTTCTGTGTGAGCTTGGAGAACCTGCGATGACCCCATAAATTGTGGGTTGGGAATATTGTTCAGTCTGTGTCCAAGAGTTGTTGTGACTCAAGGTGGGCAAGTGACATGAAGGCTTAGTGAACAATTCATATTGACAGAAGGCCATAACTGGGGACGGGGATGGGAGACATCTGGGTGTCTCAGATGGCAAAGCCCAAATCTGGGTCCAGTGTTTCCTGCTGAGTCAATGGGAAGAGATGGGCAAGGGCTTGAGGGAGAGGAAGGAACAGTGGATGGCAATGTGGATTTTGGAGTCCAGCTGCCAAATGCCAATCCTGATTCCATCTGTGTGACCCCAGGCTAATGATTTAACCTTGATGAGCATCAGTTTATTCATCTGTAAAATGGAGATGTTCACAGTGCTTTTACTGTAGAGTATTGAGAAGATTCAGTGGGAAAATCTTCCTACTAATAGGTTCAGGGCTCCTCCTTTAACTATTCTGAAGCAGAACTCTTGATTCCCTGTCCCCAGGCTTCTCCAGGAGCTTGCGTTCATCTCAGTAAGTGGTTGTTACACCAAAAACCTAGACAGTTTTCTTGATCCCTCCCTTCTCTTCAAATGTCTAGAGCTCAGAGTTTGCTTCAATGATGACAGGGACTAAGTCTCATATGATCTTGGCCAACCCGGTTTTATTAAGTTAAGTTCCTCTGATAAATGTTTATGGAGCACTTTCTGCAGGTATGACCCTCTGCAGAAGCTGCTCAGAGTCCACACAGTTCCGGAAGAGGCACAGAGAGGTTGAGCAGATTGCTTGAAGTCACACAACAAGTACTCAACAGGCTTTACAGAACTGAGAGAGGCCCAGGTAACTTCTAATTCTTGAGCCTCCTAGTATACTAAGAATGAAGGAACATTGAAATTGAGTTACAGACTTGTGCTTTTAGCAATGACAACAGCAAAATGTCACATAAGCTGATATTTATAAGGGTATTTCAGGATTTCTTAAAACAAAACTCATAGCATCTTACAGGTGGTGTGGTCTGCCAGTGGCAATCAATTGTAAAGTCAAAAATGCCCATTTTGTTTTAATCAGGAATGTGATACATGGATCAAGTGACACTCCTGCCCAGGCCATGCCTAGCCTTGCAGCTGGCACCTAACCACCTATTTGTGTGACTCCAAAGTTGACACTTTTTCAGTCATCCTCAGTTGCTTTTGCAGAGATGCACAAGGCCCAGGACCTAATAGGCTTTTGAAGAAGAGAAACATGCTTGCAATCAGTGTAACACAGGCAGCATGGCCTATTGGCAAGGGGGCAAGTCCTTGCCCACTCTGACCCACCTTGGGGTGCTCCTCTGAAAAGGGGGTGGGTAATAACAGCACCTGCTTTAGTGGATTGTTGGGAAGATGCCAAAAGATGATGCAACGATATCATGTAGCACATGTCTACACAGCACAGGTGCCATGTGGCTGCTCTTATTACTTATTACAATAGTGGAATGGCCCAGGGGCTGGAGGCAAAGAGTTTTAGAACTCCATGGGGGCATGGATAAAGCTGACCCACCCAGTGTCCCCAGCTCTTGTCAGCACAGTGGGCTCTCCCTGAAGGTGTAAGAGGTTCATGCCCAGACTGAGTGAGGTTGGGAGCAGACAGGGGAGACTAGTGGAGGGCCTGGCCTTTGCCTTCTTCTCCGCTCCCTCATGAGGCCAGGTGGGCACTCTCATTAGCTCCCTTTTTCAGGGTGTGGAGGTCACTGTCCCTTTGCCACCTTCTTCTTCAGCAAATAAACACCGAGTACCTCCTGTGTTGCAGGTGCTAGAGACTCAGCGTGAACTGGATGGACACAAGTTAGTGTGATTATTGTCATGGTTCTAAGCTGAGTTGAGTGTTGAGTTCGCATTAATACGTTATTTTAAACATAAGTAAAATAAATAAGTGAATGAATAAAGAAAGAGGGCTCTGCCCAGCTCAGTGATGGGAGTATGCCATGAACCAAAGGTTATGATTAATACAATTTTGTGCACCTGAGGTCTTTTTAAAAGAGATGACAAATTGTAAAGGACCCACATGCTCCCTGTCCTCCTGGCATTAACATTCAAGTGGGGGGAAAGAGAGGTAAACAAGCACACAACATACGGGAACTTGAATGTTAGAAGAAAGTGCAGACTTTCTTAAGGACAAAGGAAAGAGAGTGATGAGAAGGGCCATTTGAGGTAGGATGATAAAAAGACTTCTCTGTGGAGGGGGTATTTAAGTGGTATCTTGGAATAAGGGAATGAGCCATGGGAACACCTGAGAAAATATTGCACCCAGCAGGAGGTAGAGCAAGAACAAAGGTCCTGAGGCAAAGAGGAGCTCGAGCTTGGGTTCCAGCACAGAGGAAGTAAGTGAAGGGGATCAGGGAGAGTGATGGAACAACAGCAGAGGCAGGCAGGGTCCCCTTCAGGATAAGAAGTCAAAGCTGGCTTGCTCAGCCAGCCTCCCCCATGGCCTGCTAGGTTTGGGTTGTTAGCACCCTGGACAGCGGCCTCAGCCCCTTAGAGCACTTGCAGCAATGGGGCACATCCTACCAAACACACGCTTCTATTGTCTGTGTCTGGACAATAAAATGGGGGTGGGAGGACAGATGACACTGCAGTATGATTGGCCCTGCCTGCAGAAAGCACACAGTCACTGGATGAGACACAAACCTACAGTTTGATGAGTCTTGATTGAGCAAACAAATATCTGTGTGTTCGCCACTTAAGTGGAGATGTAGAAGGCAGCCAGCACCCAAAAGCCCCACCCCTGTGTATCTCTTCCCAAACATACCCCTCCTTCCCTTCTGGAGGTAACCATGATCTTCACTTTTTAGATAATCCTTTATTTGCTTTTCTGCCTGTGTGTCATTTAATATATTCTAATTTTAATTTTTAAAAATGAATACAATCTCATTATAAAAACTAAAATAATTACAGAAAAGGTTAAAATCCCTTTGAGTCCCCTCTGCTTTTCCAGTCCTGGTCCCCTCACCAAAGGTAATTGTCATTAGTTAATTAAGTACCTTTCGACCTTTTTCTTTGCACTTGTTCAATACCTGTGCACCCATAGGAAATGTGTAGTTTTTTTGTTTTGTTTTGCTTTGTTTTGAGTTGGAGTCTCACTCTGTCGTCCAGGCTGGAGTGCATTGGCACACTCACGGCCACCCCAGCGTCAACCTGCTGGGCTCCAGCGATCCTTCTGCTTCAGGCTTCCAACTAGCTAGAACTACAGGCATGTGCCACCACTCCCGGCTAATTTTTGAAAAAATTTATTGTAGAGACAAGGTCTTGCCAAGCTGCCCGGGCTGGTCTTGAATGCATGGGCTCAGGCAATCCACTCACCTCGGCTTCCCAAAGTGCTGGGATTACAGGCTGAGCCACTGAGCCCACCCAGGAAATGTATAATTTTAAAGTGTGTTTTACATAAATGATAGCCTACCTATAAATCACTCTGCAACTTGCTTTTTCACTCGGCGGTGTCTTGGAGAACTTTCCATGTCCCTATTCATAGATCCATTGCATTGTCTTTTTTTTTTTTTTTTTGCGTTGGGGTCTCACTCTCTCGCCCAGACTGGAGTGCAGTGGCCGCTCCCGGCCACCGCAGCCTTGACCTGCTGGGCTCCGGCGATCCTTCCGCTTCAGCCTTCCAAGTAGCTGGAACTACAGGCGCGGGCTAACACAACTGGCTAATTTTTTGATTTATTGTAGAGATGAGGTCTCACCGAGTTGCCCAGGTGGATCTCAAACCCGCGGGCTCAGGCAATCCACTCACCTCAGCCTCCCAAGGCGCGGGATTATAGGCTGAGCCACCGAGCCCAGCTTGCATTGTCTTTCATGACTACATAGTATGCCTGAGTATGAATATACTATAATTTACTTAGCTACTATCCTTTGGGTGACACCTAGATTGTTTCTGATTTTTCTCAATTTCAAACCTTGTAGTGTAGTGAGCACCTTTGTACTTGAGGCATGATGGCAAGTATTAAAGATTAACAAAGTTCTTTTCAGTCCATGTTACTGCCCCCATTTCATAGGTGAGGAGCCTGAGAGAGCTTGGAGAGAGAAGTCATTTGCACAGGGTCACATAGCAAATTAGTGAAGAAACCAGTTTCCAGATTTTCATCTGTTTGACTCCCAAATTAGTCATTATGTATGCTTGTACAGATAATTACAGCCTATGGGGCGGATGTCCCAATCAACAAACATTCCTGGAGCCCTGGCTATATTCAGGCCCAGTGTGGGGCTCTGACTCAACGAGAATGTGTCAAACCCAGCCCTGACCTCAAAGAACTCAGTCTGCAGGGGACAGCCTCACTGAGAAGTAATTCAATGCAGTATGGTTAGTGCTAAAGCCCAGGGATGCCGCCTGGAGCTATGGGAAGACTGAGGTCATTACTATGAATTGGGCCTCCTATGGAGTCAGGGAAGGCTTCCAGAGAGAGGAGATTTGAGCAGAGACAAAGGAGGAGTTCAGGTTTGGGCTGCAGGAACAGAAAGCCAGCCAGTATGGAGGAAGTAAGTGGAGGGTCCCAGGAGAGTAATGGGAGAGCAGTAGGGGCCCTTTCAGGATGAGATGTTGAAGCTTACTTGCTTGGCCAGCCTCCCCTGTTGCCTCCCAGGCTTGGATCATTAGTGCCCTAAACAGCAGCAGAACGTATGGCAGACAAAGGCAGGTGTGAGGGACTGGGCACACAGGGGAACCCAAGTTATTGAACAGAGGAGAAAAGTGAGCTCTGGGGGAGAGGTCGCTGGAGAGGATGACAGCACTATATCCACTCGGGTTTGGAGAGCCCGCCTTGGACTTCATTCTGTGGGCCATGGGAGTCTGGAGGGATTTACTCATTCAACAAATAGGGTTGGAGCACCTGCTATATATGCCAGGCACTGATAAAGTGTCAAGAATACCACAGTGGACAAGACAGAAAAGGACACCTGCTTTCAGAGAGTTTTCCCCTCATTTTAAAAGGAAAAAGAAATAGTAAAGTGAGTTGAAGCGACTTAAATATAAAGTGCTCTGAAGAAAGTAAGACTGGGTAAGGGAGTGGAGTGTGACTGGGGAGGGCCTCTCTGAGGAGTGGCCTCTGAGCTGAGTCCTGAAGGATGAGAGAAAGGGGAAGAGGTGGGAAACAGCATTCAAGAGGATCTACAAGGTTGAACGTCCCAAGGTGAACAGACTTGGCTTGCTCCAGTGTGGCTGGAGTGTGGTGCTCTCATGGGCCTCAGGGAGGTCCTGCAGGGGCCTGGAAGCCATGGTAAGGCAACTGGGTTTGTCCTGAGGCAGCAGGGTGGGAGGGCTCTGGACCAAGGCTGTGGACCCTTGCTTTTCAGCCTTTGGACAGCTCCCTGCACTGGAGACTGCGGTGGCCAGCGAGTCTGCGGAGTCAGTGCTGGCGGAAGTCACAGCTGGAGCAGAGCATGAAGCGCACACAGGCTGTGGAAACTCTGGGCTCAGCAGCGGATGGCTGTGAGCTCCTGGGTCAAGGTCAGAGCCTTGTTGGAAAAGGCTTAGAGCCAGGTGCTTGCTCTCATGGCTCATCTGGAGACCCTAGTGAGCATGTGGCAATGGATGCCAAGGACCCTGTTCTTGGGAAATCTACAGCCTCGGAGAGACATGCACAAGTCAGAATGAGGAGCAGTGAGCTCAACACAGCAGCTGAGGCATAAGCTTTGGGGTTAGCAAGATTCTGAGTTTGCCCCAGCCTGGCTGTGTGTCTGTGGGCCTCAGTGTCCTCATCTTTAAAGTGGGGATAGTAACAGTACCTGCATCACAAGATGGCAGTGAGGAGTCAGTGGAATGCTGAGTGTAATCAGCCAAGGCCTCCTTACAGGAGGTCTGATATACATGATCTCTCTCTAATTATCCTACAGCTAGTTGATCCATCAGTCCACCTTGCCTGTTCTTGTTTCTTTCAAGCCAAAGAATGTTAGAGCTGCAAGAAGTGGTAGAGTGCTTCTCCAGCCCACCTACCACTGAAAGATGGGGAAACTGAGGCACAGAGAATACAGGGGAATGACCCTAAGTCACTAGAGGGCCTATTTCAAAACAGGGACTTAGTTCATCTTCTGACTTTTATATTCTTTGAGCCACACCACCATGCTCCCCTTCTTACACGAGGCGAACTGGAAATTCTGGTGGATTTGGAAAACTGGTGTTGATTGGGAGGGTACGATGAGGAGTGTTTGTGTCAATGTTAACTTATTAAGTATCTGCTGGTTTCCTGGTCCATAGACTTTGCTGATTCCAAGATGCCTGTTCCTGATCTTCTCCCCAGCACTGACCCCAGTGTCTTCCCCCAAATTTGCTTCCCTTCCCACTGTCCATCAGTGATGGCCTCTGAATCTACCCAGCAACCCTATCCCAGTGCCCACTTCCTGTCTCCTACTCCCATAGACTCTAGCTTGAATGTGTGCCCTCATTTTCATCTTCATGGCCCTGTCCTCCCCTGCTGCCTGGACCATTGTCCCAGTCTCCCCACTGATCATCCTGCCTTCAGGTTCCATGCCAACAGCCTGTTCCTACACCTGTCCCCAGTGAACCTTTCTTACATAGAATCTCCCTACTCAGAAGCCTTCCACCTACAACATCAAATTCAACCTCAAGGTACATACCTTGTCCTGCCCTGATCTTTTACATCTGAGCTTAAGCTTGTCCACCTACCCCAATCTTCCTATGGCAGGAAAGATACTTCTATGTACCTGGTCCTCATCCTTGACTCCTCCCTCTCCTCCATACCTCACATTCAGCCAATTACCAAATAATGCTTTGTCTACTCCCAAAATTGCTTCCAGGGACATCTGCTTCTCTCCCACTGCCACCACTCTGGTCCTGCCACCATCACCTCCCATGCAGATACCATGTCACCTTCTTCATATACTCTATATGAAGTATACTCTAACCCTTCACTACAGCTTCCACAGCAGCAAGAACTATCATTAAAATGTTTGTAGAACCATGTCACTCCCCTGCAAGACCCTATGTGGTCTGGCCCTGGTCGCCTTGCCACCTCTCCAGCTTGTTTACTCTGCTCCAGCAGTATTAGCCTCCTTTCTGCTCCTGGACTTGCCATGTTGCTTGCTGCCACGGGGCCATCACCTCCTCTGTTCCCATTGCCTGGAGTGCCTTTCCCCACATTCCCTGCCTCATGAATGCTGTGTCCAGTTGCTATGTAAATGCCGCTTCCTTGGGTCAGTTTTCTGCAACACACCACCCTCCATCTTACATTAGGTAACCTCTTCTACCTATTCTTGAAAGCACTTTTCTCAGCTCAAAATTACTTATTTTATGACTTTTAAAGATTGTTTCTCCCCCAGAAGACTATAAGCTCGATGGGGGGAGAAAGAATATCTTATTTTGCGTTTAACCACTGTATTCTCTGAGCTTAGCAATGGCTTGGCATATAGCGTTTGTTGGATCTTTACTGAGTGATGGATTACCAGGACATTTTTGTCTGCTCCAGTCTTCCCCCCAGACCGTGAGCTCTTTGAGGGCAAGTTTCAGATCTGGGTCATCTCTGGGTCCTTAGGTCCCAGCACAGGCTTAGGACCAAGGAAATGTTTGAATTGAAGGACATGGGGAAGGTTGGCCCACCTCCAGCCAGGAACTGATGGGACCAGGAGTCCAATGCATTGCTGAATATCAAGAGGCAGACTTGTGGTTGTGGAAGTGGGGCTGTGGGCTGCTGGGGTGGGGGATTCCACTGTTCCTGAGTGGGCAAGGCGTGGCTATTCCTGCTGTTCCCCTGGAGGACAGGAGCATTTCAAAACTTCAAGAAGGAAGGCCATGGCAAGCTGTGGAAAGTTTGAATCCTGACTCCACCACTCACATACTGCATGACTTGGGGTAGGTGACCTCATGCTTCTGAGGTCAGTTAATCAGTAAAATGAGGATGGTAACAGGCCTTACCTTCTCAGTCTGTTATGAAGATTTAGAACTAATAGCACAGAATAGACAGCAATGCTGTTGCTGCTGCTGCTGCTAATGATGAAGAAGAAGAAGAAATATTTTAAGTCCCTAGATGCTGGATGCTCCTAAACAGAACTTGACTTTGACTTAGTGCTGCTGGAGAAGCAGTTGGAGCACTTCAGATCTGGGGCGTGGAGGGAGGGGGGAGACTGAGGCAGTTGTGTAAACAGGAAATAGGCTTGAGCCCAGAAGCCAGGAAAGTAGGCAGGAGGTGGACAGGCAGTGTCCAGGGCAGGCAAGGGCTGAGACTGGGCATGGTTTGCACGGATCTGAGGCCCACTGGGGGACCACATGGCCCTGCAGCAGGACTAGACACACATTCCTTTGTCTGTGTTTATCGGCCTATCTTCCTGTTTCCCTGCCTGCTCGGATCCCAAAGCTAGCTTTCCCTATCCCCAGAGACTGCCCCTGGCCCGGGCTCTGCTGAAGGCCCATGTGCTTAGATGTAGAAGAGAGGCCGGGCAGAGGGAGATTGATGTCAATGAATCTCGGACCCAAGTTCATCTCCTAGCCCAGCCGTCGTTGACTCACAGTGTGGCCTGTGACTTGGGCTCCTTATTTTCTGCCAAGCTATGAGTCTGAGTGGCCTGAGTTCCCACATTCTACAGCCCTACAGATGAGGGCAGCACCTGTGGGGAAAGAACCCTTGGGTTCCCATGTAGAGCAGGAATGAGGCTGGGGGCTGAATGGAGAGATCGTCAAAGACAGCAGGAGTCCGGAGAGAGGCTGGGGAACTGAACCACAGAGAGGGTCCCCATGGGTGACCAAGAGAAAGAGGCCATGCCTGGGGGGCCCTGAGGGGTGAAGAATCTCACTCTGCTGTCCCCGGTGGGCTGGCTGCTCCCCCCACCACTCCCCGCCAGGCCCCCGGGGGACCTCGCTCTAATAATGTATTTGATCGACTCGCCGGCCGCGTACAAGCGATTATTGTCTTGTCGGGAGTCAAACGTATCGATCCGGCGAGAAATATGAGCGGAGCAATGGGGCCCGCGTGTCAGTTACCAGCCCCGCTGGCCCTGGGGAGCCCCCTACGTCTCCTTTAATTACCGCTCAGCCCTGAGCCCAGCCTGGCCTCCCCTGTGCTGCCTCCCTCCCAGGCTCCCTGCACCTCGAGCGGCCCCCACTGCTCCCCAGCTCCCATGCCCTACCTGCCTTGCTCAGCATGGCTTGAGGCTTCTTCTCTGGCAATGAGGCCACTATCTCCCCCTGCCTGGACCTCCCCTTTCCCAGCTGCCAGGCCCTGCCCTCCCAGTGTACTCCAAACTCTGCCCCTTCATCCTCTCTTGGGCAGGCCCATCCTCCTTCAAGATCTTCTCCCTCAGGCCTGGGACTCAGCTCTGATCTGAGGCAATAATAGTGGAACCAGCATGGGAGGCAAGAGGCATGGGTGATTTCATCCTTGGGGAGCAGATATGGCTTCCCCAGTGCTGCACTCAGCTGCAGCCCGGGCAGCACTGGAAGTGGGTGGTGCTTCTCTCCTTGCTCACCTTAAGGGACTGGCATGGGGTCATGTTCAGAAGCATGCTCCTGACTTAGATGATGTTTACTATGTCCTGGGTGGAACAGAGGGGTGGCCAGTGGGGTTTTGGCCGTCCATAATATACTATGACCCCCATTTTCAAGCCCCAAAACATAAAACTTAAATGAAATCAGAGCTTACTGGGCAAATGCAGCTTTAAGACAAGACTCCAGTACCCCACTGCCACCAGACTGCTGTCAGGAAGACCCTCATGTATAGAAATTCGTAGCCAGCTGCTGTGTGGTCTGTGGATCTCCTCTGTGAAATGTCTTTACCGCATGGGACGTCGCGGAGTGTAGATGCCTGGAAACTGTCCCTTCTGTGTGCAGATGTGAGAACTACTGGCCATTCCTGTTGTGCCCACCTGCCTACCTGGGCATGTCTGGGTGCACAGGACATGAGTGCAGACACGGGAGGGCACTCATGCAGTTCTCATGTGTTATTCCCTTTGCGAAGTGTGCCTATGTGTGTGGTTACAAACAGCCAGTAAGCATGCCCAGGCACACGTGTGTAGATGCGGCCTTGTGCCCATGGGTCTCCATGAAAGAGTAGGGTTGGGAGTGACCACAGCACTAGGGAGGGTCGTGTTGGGGGCCTGTGCACATAGAGATGTGTTCATGTGAGTCTGTACGTGCACACGGTTTGTGTGTGTGAAGTGCTGGGGTACATGTGTGGAAATATTTGAGCGTATGTGTGTCTCTAGGTGAGTCCTGGCGTCCGCGTGTGCAGTGTGGTTTGGGTCCCCCACCCCCAGCGTGGGGCGCAGCGAATCTTGCGGAGACCCGGCCCGGCGGGCAGGCAGGCTGTTTGGAGGCGCCAGGCGACTCCGCAGCCGGGGACCCCAGGCACCGAAAGGAGGAAGAGGGCAGCGGGCTCGGGCGCGTCTTTGTCTGAGCCGCGGTGAGCGGGTAGTCCTGCGCCTTTGTGTGACCCTCGCAGGTGTGCGCGCGGGGGCGGGAGCGGGGCGGGGAGGGGAGCCGAGAGGAGGAAGGGCCTCCCTCCCCTGCAGCCAGCCCCGCCCTCCGGTCCGTTGGCTTGGCACTGCCGCCCTCTGGTGAGCACGGAGGGAAGCGCTGGGCTGGGAGCATCGCAGCGCGAAAGGCCAGCAGGCAACCAGGGGATTCGGTGCTTCCCTCCGCCGGAGCAGCCTCTGGCACCCCCATTTGCCCGACAGACTTCTTGCTGCCCTGTGCCAAGTCTCCGACCTACTTATCTCACTGCCACTGCCCACGGGCATCGCTTTCTTTCATTGGTGGCACTGGACATCTCACCTGTATACAGGTGCAGGGCTTGGTCCTCCGCATCCTGCTGTGCTTTTTGGCGTCATCGCTTCTTGGCTCTGGGCCCTTGGGAAAGCTACTGTTTACCTCTCTGATACTCAGTCTTTTCATCTGTAAAATGGGGCACATAACAGTGGCCACCTCTAGACATGACACCTGTCAAGTGTGAGGTGTAGGGCTGGGCATTAGGAAAACTCTCCCGCCAGTGAGCTGGCAGCTAGTGTTTTATTGTTACTGTTGTGGACCCACCTTCTCTCCCAGACCCACTTGCCCTGTTCCAGATGTGTTTGCCTCCCTTTTGGATGCAGCAGAAGCGGGGGCGACTGTTGTAGACACCTTCTGGGATCGAGATTGTAGGAGTCAGCCCTTCCAGCCTGCATGTCCTCTGCCCTACTATCCCTCACCCCCTCAACACAAACAATTTGGGGTGAGTTGGGCTGCTGGGGCGGGTCTGTGGGTCAGAGTATTTTCCCTTCTGTAGGGGGCGGACGGGCCCTGTGGTTTCCTCCCTGGGTGACTTCCGGCAGGGAGAGCTCGGCCCCCAGAGAGGGCGGGGAGATGACACAGTTGTTCCCCCAACCCTGGCGGGGAGGGCAGTATGGTTCACTCCAGCATGGGGGCTCCAGGTAAGGGGGCTTGTGCCTGCGCCACTGATGGGGGGATAGGCCGCACATTTGGGTTTGGGCCCTTTCTGTCTCTTCTCCTCAGCTCTCTCCATTGTCTGTCTCCTCTGGGTCTAGCAGCTCCCTTTTTCTCCTGATGAGTCCCTCCTCCCCTTCCATGTTAGGCACTGGGGCTTCTAGCCTCCTCTTCCCATCTCTGTTGCCCTGTTCTGAGGGGTCTGGGAGAGGGAGGGAGGGAAGGAGCCCTCCCTTGGTAGTTGGTAGTGGTCTCTTTATGCAGAAAACCATTGGGATGGGTGACATGGGTGATCCTTGGATGGAGGCTGCAAAGGGGTTAGAGTGCCAAGTTGCTGGACTTGGGGGTGTCAGTCTCCTTTTCAGTGTATGTGTCGTGTGTGCGTGTGTGCACAGTAATTCTCCAATTGTGACTGTCTTGTGTTTGTGTATAAGTGAGTGAAGGGGGCTGTTGTCTGGGGCATCATAGGTGTAGCCTTAGCAATGAGTTCTTGGCTCACTTCCTCACTACATTTTCCTCAGATGTCACCTCCTCAGGGCAGCCTTCCCTGACCTCCCCATCTAAACTCGCACCGATCCTGTCATTCTCAGCCCCTCTCACCCTGCTTTATCTTTTCTTCATGGTACTTACCACTGCCAGAAACTTCATTACGTGTTTGTGTGCTTATTAAATGCCTCCTCCACCAAATGTCAGTTAACTGAGTGAACATTGTGTGTCAGACACTGTACAAGGTGATTTAGATTTGCTGACTCGTTTAGTATAATATATATATCTCTACATAGTGATAGTTATCACTCAGCAATGTTGATGGGAGCCTTAAATGAGGTGATATGTGTAACATGCTTAAGTGCAGTGCCTGGAGCAAGGCAAGTACTCAGTCTTTCATGACTGTTTCCTTCTGTACAGCATGACCATGGGCATGATTCTCAGTTTGGTGTGTGCCATCCTATGTGCGTCACTGTGTGCGGGCATCCCTGTGTCCTCCATCCAGTATATATGTATTCAGCTGTTCTGTACTGGGTGTTGGAGATACAACGGAAAGAGATAGCTTCAGGGCTGCCCTCCTGGAGCTTCCAAATCTAGTGGAGAACACAGAACTGTCACTAATGACAGCACAGAGTGGCCAGGGCTGGAATGGGAGACAGAGGGGTCAGAGCAGGGATGGAGGAGGTTTAGGGGATTGTAGGAGCCCAGAAGACATCGAATTCAGTTTGTGGGGTGTCAGGGAGGGCTTCCTGGAGAAAGGGGATGTCTAAGCTGGGATATGAAGGATGAGTGGGTGTGTGCAAGGCAAAGAAAGTGATGAGGGGAGTTGGGGAGAAAGGAAGATTATTTGCAGGACAGCGTATATGTTTGTGTGTGTGTGCCCACATACAGTGTAAATGCAGAGATCCAGGGTATTTGTACACACATGGTATCTGCTCTGCCACTGACTTGTCCGTAGTCCGGGGTCAAATGGGGACCTCACAGGGGCTGGACAGTAGGTTAGACCCTTGATTTGGGATTTCTCACAGAACAGTCCGGGAAAAGACTGGCCTGAGTTTTCCCTGCCTGGACATGAATTAGCACATTGTCTGGCCTTGGGCAGATCATTTGCCCTGCCTGGTCTGTAAGCTGGGTTCAGAGGTCCGGCCTGGCCATCTCCCAGGATGATATGACTCTGGATGTGTGAGTGTATCCATTTGACTGGTTGGGCATGACTCAGTGTGAGGATGTGTGTGTGTCTGGGTGTGTGTACACATGTCTGTGAGTGGCTCTAGGTATTTGCACATGTGCACTTCTGTGTTTCTGTCTGGGTGTGTGAAGATGTGCACTTCTGTGTGTTTCTGTGTGTAACTCTGGCCGTGTGAGGGTTTTGTGTGTATCTGGCTAGATGACTATGTGTCGCTCTGTGTGAGGGTGCGTGTGAGTGCATATATGTGCGCATATGTCTGGGTGTATATTTTGTATATCTGCCTGTGGCATCACATCTGGGCATGTGTTTTTTTTTTGTTTTTTTTTTTTTAGTTGGAGTCTCACTCTGTTGCCCACACTGGAATGTAGTGGACGCTCCTGGCCACTGCAGCCTCGACCTGCTGGGCTCTGGTGATCCTTCAGCCTCAGCCTTCCAAGTAGCTGGAATTACAGGTGCACGCTACCACACCCGGCTAATTTTTTGATTTATTGTAGAGATGAGGTCTCACCAAGTTGCCCAGGCGGGTCTCGAACCCACGGGCTCAGGCAATCCACTCATCTCAGCCTCCCAAGGCATGGGATTACAGGCTGAGCCACTGAGCCCGGCTGGGCATGTGTTTTTATCTGTGAAACTGTGCACATTCCTGTCTGAAATCTGTGCACACCCATTTCTTGTGTGTGTAGGCTGGGCCCTGCCTAACTATGACTGTGGTGTGTGTGCTGTGTGGCAGGTCTTCCCTGTAGCAAGCACAGCTGTGGGGCCACCTCTCTTGTTGTGTCTGCTGCCCGTATCTCCATCCCTCCCTCCTGACAGCTAAGAAGTGTTCACTCCCTTGAGGCCACCCAGGGACAGCTGTGAGGTTGGGGGGATGTGAGGTGCTGCTTCTGGGATGGCTGAGGACTGAGCCAGCTGTGCTCATAGAGGTTCCCAGCAGCACCACCCTGCCCACAGGGGCACCCAGGCCACAGCCTTGATTGAGGCGGGCTGTGGAGACAGGGGACCCAAGGGACAGGCCAAGCGGGGCCAGGAGGGGTGAGGGGCAGTCCTTGGGCCCTCTATATTTAGTCCCATTTTCGGTAAGTGCTAACGAGAAGCTGGCCTAAGTCTGCTAAAACTGGTTGGGGGAAATGCAGAGGAGAAGTGAAAGTCCGGGGAGGGAGGGGAAGGGAGGGCCGAGGGGACCCAAGTCCCACGCCTAGGGCAGTCAGGCAAGATAATGTGAGCTCAGGCAGCCCTGGGTGGGTCTGACCCGAGGATGGTGGGATTCAGGGAGCAACGCGGTCCCAAGGGGTCTGGTAGGGTTATACATTGCTTTTCTCTGCCAGTTCCCCTAATAAGTTATAGATTACCTGAGATGGGAGGTGGGAATGACCACAAATAATCAACTAACTTTTTTTGTGTGAGTGAAGCTTTGAGAGGGGCTTCTGAGGGTGGAGGGGGCTGGAACGCATTAGAATAACCTGGATGGGCTTTTAAAAATCTGAATGCCCCGCCGGGTGAGGTGACTCAAGCCTGTAATCCCAGCACTTTGGGAGGCCAAGGCAAGAGGATTGCCTGACCCCAGGGGTTCAAGACCAGCCTGGGCAACTTGGCGAGACCTTGTCTCTACAATAAATCAAAAAGTTAGCCAGGCATGGTAGCACATGCCTGTAGTTCCAGCTACTTGGAAGGCTGAAGCAGAAGGGTCACCTGAACCAGCAGGTCGTGGCTTTTGGTGGCCTGTGCTACAGTGAGTGACTCCAACTCAAAAAAAAAAAAAAAAAATCTGGATGTCCAAGTTATACCCTGAAATCAGATGGTCTGGGGTGGAACTAGGCATCCGTATTTCTGTAGAGTCAAGATATGGGCATTAGGTATCCCTACCTGGGCTGACACTGAGGAGGCAGAACCTTGTCACAGACCCTCCAAGTCCATGGTTGCCAGTTCTCTAGAGTCCCTGTTGAGGCGTCATTTGGTTTTTGGTCCCTGGTGGAAATGGAGCCCCCTATTCATTCTTGATTTGACCTTTTTCCTGGATTGAGCTCTGATAGAGGAGGAGGAAACATCAAGAGATACCTGGGGCCAGGCTCGGTAGCTCAGCTGTAATCCCACGCCTTGGGAGGCTGAGGTGAGTGGATTGCCTGAGCCCGCGGGTTCGAGACCCGCCTGGGCAGGCGAATCCTCATCTCTACAATAAAAAAAAAAAAAAAAAAAATTAGCCGGGCATGGTAGCGCGCGCCTGTAGTTCCAGCTACTTGGAAGGCTGAGGCGGAAGGATCGCCGGAGCCCAGCAGGTCGAGGCTGCGATGGCCGGAAGCGGCCACTGCATTCCAGTCTGGGCGACAGAGTGAGACGCCAAATCAAAAAAAAAAGAGATACCTGGGTAAAGAATGGCATTTGGACATTTTGCTATGGACCAGCCAAGTGCTGGGCGGGGAGTGAGCAGGGCTGTGTGGAGTGGTTTTGAGAATTTAGGGAAAATAAAAGTAACAGAATGGCGTAAATTTCCCTTCAAACCATTTTTGTCTCTCTAGTTGCTATCCTTGCAGAGGGAAACCTTACCTTAAAAGTTTCAGTTTGAGCCAGGCTCAGTGGCTCAGCCTGTAATCCCGCGTCTTGGGAGGCTGAGGTGAGTGGAATGCCTGAGCCCGCAGATTCGAGACCTGCCTAGGCAACTTGGCGAGACCTCATCTCTACAATAAATCAAAAAACTAGCCGGGTGTGGTAGCGCGCGCCTGTAGTTCCAGTTACTTGGAAGGCTGAGGCGGAAGGATCGCCGGAGCCCAGCAGTCGAGGCTGCAGTGGCCGGGAGTGGCCACTGCACTCCAGTCTGGGTGACAGAGTGAGACGCCAACTAAAAAAAAAAAAAAAGTTTCAGTTTGATTATCATAATACTGTAAAAAAGGGATTGGCTT
>CAUYQG010055687.1:0-19696 GCA_963574415.1 Tarsius wallacei | reverse complement strand
AAACAAACAAACGAATAAACAAATAAAACCTCGCACAGTTTCTGTGGGTCAGGAGTCCAGGAGCAGCTGTGCTGGGTAGTTCTGACTCAGGGTCTCCCGGAGACCTGGCAACCAGCCGACAGCTGAGAGCTCGCGGCCTGAGAAGACTTGGGCCTGGAGCTCGTTGACATGGCTGCTGGGGGAGGCAGAGTGGCTGATCATTGTGTGCGTCCTCCGTGGGACATCTCCTAGGGTAAGGGGAGGGGGGTTGGGGGACACGCGGCACCTGGAGGATGCCAGCCGGGAGCGTCTTCACAGCCTCATCCTGGAAGTGGCAGGCCAGCTTCTTCTACACTCCACTGATCACACAAATCAACCTGATACAATGTGGTGGGGTGGGGGGCGCAAAAGGGCGTGAACCCTGGAGAGCAGGGATCGCTGAGGTCCACCTTTGTCTTCGCTTCTGCCCGAGGCAGTGACTGCAGCCACCTGAGCCCAGGGCCGTGGCTGCAGAAGGCACTTCATTCTTGGCACCGACGGGGACGAACCAGAGCCAGGTCTGTCGCGGGGGGGCAGGCCACCCCGCGGTTCAAGAAAGTGATGTGTTATCCGTGATGACACGGGCCAAGCACTCCCCAGGCTGGCTGAACACGGACACGGGACAGAGCTCCAAAGCCCCGCCGTGGAGTGGCCCTCCCTGGAGGTCCTGCCACGATCAGGCCTGGCGCTTGACGCACCGAGACACTCCTGCGTCTCTGGCTCTGGCCTCGACTGCCTCTGCCCGCCCGAGGAAGCCACCGGTGGCAACAGGGAGCCGCTGTGCCACTCAGCCACCCACAAGCGGGAAGCCACCGCCGTCGTCAGCACTGTCACCCACAGCATCCAAGTGGGTGCCTGATGCTGTCTGCCTCTCTCCACGTAACTTGCCGCCAAATTTAGATTTCATACAAAGGCACACAGACGGCTTTCTGTAAATCACATCCAGAACCCCGGCTACAAGGGAGCTGGAAAACGAGGCTTGCAGCTTTCTGGTCTCACAAGTGCAGGAAGACACAAGAGAAGGAAGTTAGAATGGAGGATGAGCAGCAGGTCGAGTCAAACCAGCTTTCAAAGCCTGTAGGCAAGATCAAAACTTGGATAGACAAGGACCACTCTGAGACCACTTCTGAAAGAACTGCATAAGGAAATGGCACCAACATGACAACAAACCTATGAAGAATGGACACGCATTCAAGAAACAGTAGGAGCCGGGCCTGGAGGCCCAAGCCTGTAATCCCAGCGCTTTGGGAGGCCGAGGCGAGGGGATTCCCTGAGCCAGCAGGTTCGAGACCAGCCTGGGCAACTTGGGAGACCTCATCTCTACAATAAATCAGTAAATTAGCTGGGCATGGTAGCACGCACCTGTAGTTCTGGCTACTTGGAAGGCTGAGTGGAAGGATCGCCAGAGCCCAGCAGGTAGACGCTGGGGTGGCCATGAGAGTGCCACTGCACTCCAGCCTGGGTCATGGAGTGAGACTCCAACTCAAAAAAATAAAATAAAATAATAGATCTCCTGTCTAGACTGAGATCTATGATAATTTCTAGCTGCTCTATTTGTATAATAAATATTGGAATTAAAGCAAAGTACATCATTCTCATAAATCCTGCTGTCCATGACTTTACCCAAAGCATCGATTGCCTACATCCCAGCCCCCTTCAAATACCTGTCTCTTGTCTACATGAGGAATAAGAAGTGTGTGTTCATCTGGATCTCATAAATCATAATAGCCCTTTCTTTATGCCTGACAAGGCCTCAGACTATTAGAATGATATTCGGTGGCTCTAAATAAATAACTGAGTTCAAGATCCTCAAATAAGGACCCTTGTAGCTCTGTGGCCTGTAACTCCCAAATGCCATTTCACCACAGATTCAGGTTCTGTTTCTTGTATAAGGACTGTTGACGTAAGTGGTAAGATTGAGCCATTCTTGGCTGGGAATGGTGGCTTAAGCCTGTAATCCCAGCACTTTGGGAGGCCAAGGCAAGAGGGTTGCCTGAGCCCAGGGGTTCGAGACCAGCCTGGGCAACTTGATGAGACCTCGTCTCTACAATATATCAAAAAATTAGCTGGGCATGGTAGTGCATGCCTGTAGTTCCAGCTACTTGGAAGGCTGAGGCAGAAGGATCGCCTGAGCCCAGCGGGTCAATGCTGGGGTGGCCATGAGCGTGCCACTGCACTCAAGCCTGGGTGACAGAGTAAGACTCTGACTCAAAAAAAAAATTGAATCCATCCCTCAAAACGGAACCCCTTTCCAAGAAGCTCAACCATGGTATTGTATGCTTTTCAAAACTATTTACCATTTGTCTTCCCTTAGAGCACAGCAGAACTACAAATATTTTAAGTTGTCTCCATTTAAATTCCAAGAACTTCAAAATTTTATTGCGAGCTTCTGACTTCGCAACCCTTCCTACTGTTACGTTGCCTGTGCTTACATTCTTGAATGACCAGGTACAAAAGTCCAGTAATCTTTGTAACCTGTATCACTGAAAGTGGCACTTGAGGGTTAGAATTCCATCTGGCCCTATATTTAGACATTTTGAGAGGTTTTGCTAATTTCTACTTCTTGGATATTGTCAGGATAATTGTTGCATTCATTCTGAGTGAGTTGATCATGCCAAGGGTTGTCAGAGTGCTAAATGGAGAAGGAGCAACAAGTTCACTGAGGTGGCAGCCTAGTTTACTGTCTTTTTTGTGCCTGCTTGCTTTTTTTTTTTTAAGTCAGCATCTCACTCCATCACCCAGACTAGAGTGCAGTGGCATGCTCATAGCCACCCCAGTGTCGGCCTGCTGGGCACCCGTGATCCTTCTGCCTCAGCCTTCCAAGTAGCCCACTACCATGCCTGGCTAATTTTTTATTTGTTGTAGAGATGAGAGCTTGCTAAGTTGCCCAGGCTGTTCTCAAACCCGTGGGCTCAGGCAATCCTCTCACCTCGGCCTCCCAAAGTGCTGGAATCACAGGCTTGTGCCAAAATGCCCAGCCTGCTTGCTTTTAAGTGATCATTTACATAGTGAAATTCTGAGACGTGACTCTAACCTACCACTTGGCGGAGCGGGAGTCGTAAGGAAATCCATTGCTCTCACTTCTCTCCAAACACTGAAGGGCACTGATAGCTTACCAGTAAGAACTTAGCAATAATCATAGTTAATCAGCAAGAAAGATTGTGGAGGAGAGAGAGGGAGAAGGGATAATGATCACTGAAATACAAGCCGAGAGTGTTCAAGAGTATCGACACCCGAAGAAACACATCACAAATGCAAGGCGGGGTGCAATGCCTTTGCTTGTGTCTTATTATACACGTGAGAGTTTACACTAGGGTAACCCTCCAACAGTTGCTCAAAAAGAAGACAGGGGGAAAAGAAAGAGAAAGAGGAAAGAAGGAAGGAAGAGAAGAAGGAAGGGAAGGAAGGAAGGAAGGGAGGGAGGGAAGATGGGAGGGAGGGAAGGAGGGAGGGAGGGAGGAGAAAAGAGGTGGTTGTGGTTTGAACGTATTCCCCAAGATTCATGTATTGGAAGCTTGATCACCAATGCAGCAGTGTTGGAATTGAGGCCAAATCAAATGTATTTGGGCCCTGGGGGCACTGCCTTCATAAATGGACTAATGCCATTACAGAGGGAATGAGTTCTTCGTAAAAGAATGAATCCAGCCCCCTCTTGATCACTTTCATTCTCTCTCTCTCTCTCTCTCCCCCTCCCTCCCTCCCCTCTTCTCTTCCTCTGTCTCCTTCTGCCATTCTGATATGAGATGACCCAGAAAGAAAGCACTTGCCAGATCCCAGCCCCTCAATCTTTGACTTTCCAGTCTCCAGAACTGTGAGCCCCTAAACTTGTGTTCATTACAAATCACCCAGTTTCAGGTGTTCTGTTATAGTAGCACGAAATGAACTCAGAGAGCAAGAAAGATTAGGGAGTGGTTGAAACAAGACTAGGGAGTGGCTATAACATTTGGCAGGGTTCAGGGCACCCTAACCCCAAAATATAACTGTAGGACACCATAATATGCCACCCGAAATATTCCTCTTTGGCATAAAGATTATTATTAGCTGGTTATTTTGAGAAACTGCAGACACTGGAGAAGCTCTGAAAAGTTACACTTTTTGCAATGGCAATTTACATCTATAAAGGAAATCTTTGTACAGGCGTCTCCCTCTCTACACCAAGAGAAAGACAACGAAATCACTAGAGATTCTCAAACACTGGAGAAGGCATGGGCTTAATACACGGAACACACCTTCCCTTTGTTTACAGTGCCTCTCCTGGCTGTCTCCTTCTAACTGGCCTTTCTCCACACCCTTCTTTCTTTGTTTCAGCAAATGATGGTCTTGAAGCCTCAAGGTTAAACAGCATCTCTGAGATCTACCCTTGAGATTAACTCATTTCTCTGTTTTATCTCCCATGTACATAAAGGGGTTCAAGACACACTACCCCAGAATATGGCACCTTGACATTCGAGAAAACAGAAGCATGAAGCTAACTCTTACCTTCTCTTTGCCCCTTTCCCCGAAACAAGCTATAAAATCTTCATTCCAGGGATGACTCCCTATGTCCAGAAAAAAGGAATATCCTTATCCTTGATGACACAGAGATGCCAAAACGAATAGGAACAAACAAGCCTTGCCAAGTTTCCCCCAGTTTATTACAGCTAAACAAATATTATAGGAAGTCATTGTTCTGTACTAAATTCCTGCATTAGGATGTAACAGTCAGAGTAGTAAAAACCAAAATGGAGTCACCCAGGCTCTAAAGTTCCCTATCACCAAACCAAAACTAAATTGTTATCTGACCTTCAGAGAAATCAGGAGAGACAATAGTCAATTTCTCAAAGGGTCAGTTTAATCCACAAGTCGCGTGATCATGAATTTCCTCTGTTTTAATCCTTATGACAAAAAGTAACCTGATGTTAACTGATCAATTATTTCTCTAGTGTCCAGTCTCCCGGTTTCCACCTTATAAGGGAAATGACAATGGAAAAACTAAGTTCTGCCAAAATATTTAAAGAGATTTATTCTGAACCAGCCACAGTCTCAAAAGGTCCTGAAAAAGTGCACCCAAGGTGATTGGGTTACAGTTTGGTTTTATACGTTTAGAGGGACAAGAATTGCAGGTAAAATCATATCGATACATGGAAGGTATACATTAGGTTCGGTCTGAAAAGGCAGGACATCCTGAAGCAAGAGCTTACAAATCATTGGTGGGTTTTAGGAATTTGTTAGTTGGCAATTGGTTGAAAGGGTTAAGCTTTGTCTAAAATTTCAAGTCCGTAGAAAGGAATGCTCAAGTTAGCATAAAGGAGTCTGATATACCAGAGTCAGGTTGAAAAAACTCTTTTAATAAGATTTTATGGTTTGTCAGGGGTGACTCCCCAGGTCCCTTAGAAAGGAATTTGAACACAAGAAAAAAAAAAAAAAGGTCGGAGTTTAGTCCCCGGTCCCCTCTCTTGGCCAAA
The DNA here is from genome assembly GCA_963574415.1 of Tarsius wallacei. NCBI lineage: Eukaryota > Metazoa > Chordata > Mammalia > Primates > Tarsiidae > Tarsius > Tarsius wallacei. The sequence goes on along the minus strand of CAUYQG010055687.1, from coordinate 14,234 downwards.
GAGCAATCCACAGAATGCATGTGCAGCCAACAACCAGTAGGAGGTCCCAGGCACTTGGTAAGATTATTACGAGTCATCTGTTTGCTCATCTGGTATTGGTGGTGATAGTTTCAATATTAATAATATCGTATCTTAGGGGAAAGACATGGTTTGACCTGATCTAATAGTCAGTTGTTTCAGGGTCAAGAGAGAACCAAGTCTAAAGTTCAATCTGAAAAAGCATCCCACATCACACCTGTTCAACAAGCTATCATGATCTGGGTCTTTGTGTCTTTTTTTCTTTTTCTGTATATCTGGCATAGCATTCACAAAAGATCCCTAATGCCAGGCGTGGTGGCTCACGCCTGTCATCCCAGGACTTTGGGAGATGGAGGCAAGAGGATTGCCTGAGCTCAGGGCTTCGAGACCAGCCTGGGAAACTTGGCTAGACCTCGTCTCTACAATAAGTCGAAAATTAGCCAGGCATGGAGGTGCGGCCTGTAGTTTCAGCTACTTGGAAGGCTGAGGCAGAAGGATCATTTGAGCCCAGCAGGTGGAGGCTGTGGTGGCCATAAGTGTGCCACTACACTCCAGCCTGGATGACAGAGTGAGACTTCAACTGAAAAGAAAGAAAAGAAAGAAAAGAAAGAAAGGAAGGAAGGATGGAAGGAAGGAAGGAAGGAAGGAAGGAAGGAAGGAAAGAAAGATCTTGCCAGGAGCAATGGCTCATGCCTTTAATCCCAGCACTTTGGGAGGCAGAGGCGAGAGGATTGCCTGAGCTCAGGGGTTTGAGATCAGCCTGGGAAAATTGACTAGACCTCATCTCTACAATAAGTTGAAAATTAGCTGGGCGTGGTAGTGTGAGCCTGTAGTTCCAGTTACTTGGAAGGCTGATGCAGAAGGATCACCTGAGCCCAGCAGGTGGAGGCCACAGTGGCCATAAGCATGACTTTGCACTCCAGCCCAGATGACAAAATGAGACTCTGACTCAAAAAAAAGTACATAATGATAATACAGCAATGAGTCATAAAAATAGTGAAGATTAGGCATCCAAGAAAGTTATAGGTAGAATCAGAGTGCAGTAAACAACCTACCCAGCCAAAATGTCCCCTGCGTGACTGGCATATTCTTTTATCAGACTAACAGTATGTTTACCTTCCTTATCAACAGTCATTTTATCCTTATGATAAATCTTATCCGATGATTATTGGAGCAACACCAAGTCAGAATTCAATAAATTTAATTTTTCCTCTAGCCATTTGGTATCCATAGATATAATACCCTAAGGAGGATATAAATCAAATTCGAGAAACATCCGGTCCTTATTTTTAAATTGTCATGGAACTTTCTTACGGTTGACAAATCTATTTTTTCTACCACTTTCATGTTGCACCTTATACTTGTATGTGGGAGAAAGAAGGAGGTTTTGTTACAAGTCATAATTCTACAGTGTCATTATTTTTTACCCTCACACAACAAAAACAGCCCTCTCCCATATACCAAATGTTATATTCAAGGAGGAATGGACATAAGGGGATGGATTTGTGATAATTTAGGGTTCCAAGTGGCTTGAGAGCATAACCATTCTCCTTTTCTGTTTTCACATTATGTGAGGCAACAGAATGTCATGTGGTTTTATTAGCTAAAGTAGCCCATTGACTGCCCATGGGGAATATCCTTGCATTATTTACGATGGTTTCAAGACCTGTCAGTGGAACAACAGAATACTTTTGAGTCTCTTTGAACTTTTGTGCCTGTACTTTAAGAATACAGTTTCTCTGCGGGGAGGGATATGCAGTAGTGGGAAACTGCCAGGGGAGGAGGGGGTATACCTCATCAACAAGGGTACCTGCATAATAAACATTTGTATACCTAAAATAAATAAATAAATGAATAAAAGAATACAGTTTCTGAGGTCACTTTGACCAGCTAAAATTTTCCATAAATGTGAGGGACAACTTCCCTGGGTGCTTAGATTGTGTTCAGCACCGGGTATCATACACCATTGCATCACAGCGATCCCAGATCCCATTTGTAATAACATGGACACAAGCCCTCGTTGGGTTAGAGAACACGCCCATTTCCACCTTTGGGTTTGGGAGTATGTTTTCATGGTTGTCTGGCTCCTTCCATCCATTTGAGAAGTGCTGTATCATCTTTTAGGGCAGCTTCCCATCCGTTTCCCTCTTCTTGGAATGGAATTTCTCCTATGTGGCCTGTTTCTGAAAAGAAATGATTCTCCAAGTGTTGCCTCGCTTGTCATCCTTGCTTTAGAGACTGGTTGAGCCTCAAGTGTTTTTCGAAATCACAGGCAGGTGTTGGAGACCAGTTCGGAGGTCCAGGTGTGGTCAAGAGCATGGCCGGAACCTGTTTTAGATGAAACTGAGACTTGCCTCAGCTTGTCCCCGTAGCCATATATCTACTCCAATTCCAATTTCTCCAATGAGGTTAAGTTTTAGCCTTTGGGATGGCCAGTTTGGGTGTATCCACCAGAATGCTGTTGCCATTGTATGGTAATGAAATCAGTGCAGTTGGGATCACTGGAGTCAACCCAGAATGACTGGGTATTCCAAACAATTGTCAGGTCAGTAGAAGTTACACCTAAGTATGGCCTTGCCTGGATATTCCATCAAGCTCCCCAGATGTGCTCTGGCCTTAGGGTGGATGGTTCTCAAACAAGGGGAGTGTCCTCTTGCTACTGGAGATCTAATTGTTGACTGAAATAACCACATGGCCTGTGGTTGTCACTGTGTTTTTGAGTTAATACTCTTAGCGAATTCCCATTTAGTTCATGTACAAAAAGGAAACAGGGGAGGCTGTGGTTGGGGGGGTCCAAGGTGGGTGCATGGGTGAGAGTGTGCTTCAGATCCTGTGTGCATTGTTTTGATCTTTCTCTCCAGCAGACTGGGTCTGGTTGGGCCTGTCTTCATTTTTTTATATCAGGGCTGAGCCATTAATAAGTAATTTGGAATCCATCTTCTACAATAGCCTGTTCATCCTAAGAGCTCTCTTAATTGTCTTTGTGTTTGGGACTTGGGAAAGGTCATGACAGCAGAGATTCTCTCAGGGTTTATTAGTAGCCCCCTCCAAGAAACCAAATGTTCTAAACTTTTAACTTGAGGGAGACAGAATTACAGTTTGTCTCTGGACACAACAGGCTGTGGTGGCAGGTTGGATGGTGTCTTCTCTGCATTTGGTCAGGGAGATTGAAGACAACAAATTATCCGCATACTGAATCAGGATAGCTCCATTTGGAAATTCAATATCATCTAAAACTGCCTTTAATATTTGAGAAAAATAAGTAGGACTTTCAGAATAGCCCTGAGGCAAGACCGTCATGTATTTTGGTGAAATTCTCAAGTGAGGGCAAAAATATATTGGCTCTTCTGCTCCACAGATATGCTGAAGAAAGCACCACCTAAGTCAGTGACAGAGAAGTGACTGGTGGTGATAAGAATATTGGAAGGCAAGTTGTGGGGTTAGGAACAACAGGATGTCTAGGAATTGTTATCTTATTTATAGCTCTTAGGTCCTGAATGACTCTCCAAGCCTTGTCCGCTTGGCTTTATACTGAGAGGATTAGTGTTTTTGCAAGGGCTGGTGCAAGGTATTATGAGTCCTTTGTTGAAAAAGTCCTGAATGGTTGGTTTGATTCCTTGAAAGGCTTCAAGTTTAAGAGGATATTCCTTAATGTGTGGCAGAGGCTTAGATGTGTCTCTAGGGATTTCTGTAGGGATTGCTGCATTATGTCCTCTGATATCCGTGGAAGAACTTGTCCTAAACAATCTGGTACTTTGTTGTTTTTTTTTTTTTGTTGTTGTTGTTGTTGTTGTTGTTGTTTGAGTTGGAGCCTCACTCTGTCACCCAGACTGGAGTGCAGGGGCCACTCCTGGCTATCGCAGCCTCGACCTGCTGGGCTCCAGCGATCCTTCCGCAGCCTTCCAAGTAGCTGGAACTACAGGCGCATGCTACCACGCCTGGTTAATTTTTTGATTTATTGTAGAGATGAGGTCTCGCCAAGTTGCCCAGGCAGGTCTCGAACCCGCAGGCTCAGGCAATCCACTTACCTCAGCCTCCCAAAGCGCTGGGATTATAGGCTGAGCCACCGAGCCCGGCTCAATCTGGTACTTTGGATAAGAAAGGCTCTAATTCTCCCTGTTCAAATTCTTGGTTAACTTCAGCAAGTATAATATTGTACGTGGGCTCTTGTGAGTCTTGTGTCTTGCAAGTTGAGAATTATTTCTCCCTTCTATGAAAATGAGATGTGGCCATTATAGATCCCTAAGAAATCCCATCCCAGCAGATGGACGGATAGACGGGACACCATCTAATATAGGGACAATGGGATGCCCTTGAGTTCTCCTAACTGGTATTGAAGAGGATTTGATTAAAAGCTTTAATTGGAGAGTTTGCAAGCCCCTACCATTTAAACTTTTTTTCACTCCAATGGAGAGGGTTTTTAATGAGGGTAGGGTTGAGGATCAAGAGAACAGCACCAGTATCCACAAGGGGTATTTTCCCCTATTTATGGATGTTTCTACTTCCCCTAAAATGATGTTAGTAGTAGAAGGAGCCGGGCTCGGTGGCTCAGCCTATAATCCCGCGCCTTGGGAGGCTGAGGTGAGTGGATTGCCTGAGCCCGCAGGTTCTAGACCCGCCTGGGCAAGCAAGACCTCATCTCTGCAATAAATCAAAAAATTAGCCGGGCGTGGTAGCGCGCGTCTGTAGTTCCAGCTACTTGGAAGGCTGAGGCGGAAGGATCGCCGGAGCCCAGCAGGTCGAGGCTGCGGTGGCCGGGAGCCACCACTGCACTCCAGTCTGGGCGATGGAGTGAGACTCCGACTCAAAAAAAAAAAGAAGAAGAAGGAAAGCCCTCTCTATTCCCTCATAGTTTCTCTATTTTGAGGGTTTAGGGGGTTTAGGGTTTTGGTGCCTTCATCTGGGGCCTTCTCTTCCCCTTGTGTAAGCACCCATTTAGGCTTTTTGCAATCCTTTTTAAGATGTCCTTTCTTGTTACAATAGTGGCTTATTACATCCTCTTTGGTTTGTTGGGAGTTGGGGGCGAACAGACCACTTGTGATCGTCCAACTAGATTACGAAGTTGTTTTAATTGTAAACTCATAATCTTTGAGGCTGTTTCCTTTCCCTTCTTGATGACCATTTGTGACAGTGGGTCAGCTAGGGTGATGAGGTGGCTGGTGGGCAAAGAAGCCCGAGCCACATTAATTTCTCTTTATCAAGGTCACGAGTTCATCATCTAAGCCTTGTATAAATCCACAATTTAGCAAGATGTCACTTCTACCAGGCTAAAATTTTCAGGAGGTACCCCTCAATGTTGTTGGAAACCTGATATAAAAATAAAGGATAGTTTTCTTTGAACGTATTTGACATTGTTGTACCTTTGCTCGATCTATAACCTTGGGAAACACCTGTGTTAAATTCTCACAAGGGTAGTTGCAAAGCTCCTTGCATTTCTCACTCCCATTTGCATCTATTTTTTCAAAATCTTCTACAGACCATTTCCAATCTGCTGCCCAAACCATATCTTTTGCCTTTGTTTCTGGGGACCAGTAACTCTATTGACTGATATAGATCAGAAACCCTGGATTACGAGCCTTAACCATTAATTGGAATTCTTTGGCAAACCCAAAGAGACCTTGAATTGGGTGGGAGAACCTATATACTAATGTCCTTAACTCTGATCTGACCCAGGGTGTATACAATATATCAGGATCACATGTCCCCGTGGGTTTTATTCTAATAGTAGCAACTACTGTTTTATCTTCTCCTCTGGCTATTTCTGTACCCTTTGTGGTTTGAGGTGAGCAGATAGAGGAAAAGGGAGGAAAAATCAAATGTTCCAGACAAGGAAATTCATACAGCAGGGGGTTAGGAGGAGCAGAAGGAGAAATAGTTTCTGGCAACTCCTGGTTTCAGAAGCAGCTTCTGCTAGTATATTTACTTCCAAGACAGTCCCAAGTGTTTCCTTATTAACTTCCTGAAAGGAAGCAAGTTTATCATTCCTTCTTTTGAATGATTCCAGATGCCAACTAACATACAATTCTCATTCATTTTTCTTGATTCAGGAGCCTAAGTTCTCTACGTAGCATGCAAGAAAATCAGATTGGGAATATCAAAGCTTCCTCATTTTAGAAACTTTACATCTAGGTCCTCCTTAGTAAGATCTTCCCATTTTACTCAAATAAGTGCAAGTAGAGGTGCCATCATTATCAAACATAAAACGAGCTCTTCCTCTTTTTTAGACGTGTTTCCCATTTTCCTTTAAAAAGAAGGAACCAAACGGTGGCCTCGGGCTTAGTTTAGTGGATCAGAATGTGCTGACTGTGGGTGGATTTCACAGTGTTTCACCACTGAGTCATTTCTGTCCTCTTACATATTTAGGTTTCTCTCTTTGGGAGTCCATCACCTATGAGAGGACTCAAAACATCGAGTGGTCAACTCTTATGTGCATTTCCTGGAAAGGCTCCTTTTAATTAATTTTATTGGGAGATTCCCTGTAGGGCCACTGTCATGTCATGGAGAGTCACACTCTAGACACTCCCACTGGGACTGTGGTCACCCAGGGACACCTTTCAGCTGGGAGGAGCAAAATGCCTTTTCTCTTTGGAGCTGAGGAGCTCAATCACTCATTCATCTATGAAAAAGACAGTTTGGTCTTTCACACAAATGCACAAACAAGGCAATTGAGATTAGTTTGAGAAGGAAAGGGCATTGAATAAATCCCTTTAAAATTCACCCCTAAATCAAGATTAAGATCTCAAACACCTTCCTAGGAAACGAACAGATGGCTCAGAATAAGCCAAGTACTGTCAACCAAACAGTTGGTCAAACAGTCATCTGTGGCTCAGGAGGTCTTACCCGTTCTACCTGAAGAGAGGCTTAAAGAGTGGGCTTGTGCTGGTATCTTAGTGCCAGGTTTGGGCAATTTCTTTAATTAACTTGGTATGTTGCAGCTTATTTTCCAACCTAGCTCTGATATAGCTTCACATGCAGATAGCAGACCCCTCTATGTTAAGGTCCCTTGGAAAGGAATTTGGGCAAGAGAAATAAAGGTCAGACTTCAGTTCTCTCAAGAAGCTTTGAAACGACCAATCTGCTTTTTGTTCTTTGTTTCTGCCTTCTTCACTCCTCCTCTGTGTGTAAACCAACCTCTTCTGTTCAGCTAATCAAAACACTCCGTGGAATGAAGTGTTACTCAATTCTAGAATCTAAATGAAGCCAATTGAGATCTTTAAACTAAATTTGCTATAATTTCGTCTGTTGACTTTCCGATTAGATCATAGCCTCTTTTGTCTAATCACACTTTTGCACAACTATTCGAGTGTTCACTCGTCCTCAAACCTACCAATAAAAATATACAGGTTTCTCTTCTTTTGGTTTTCACTTTTGAAAGCTATGTCACATAAGATTTATATTAAATACATTTGTATGTTTTTCTCTTGCTAATATGTCTTTTATTGTAGGTATCTCAGGCATGGATGTAGCAAAGGGTGAGAAATTTTCCATTTTCTACACATACACGAGGTATACATGTTATGAAAATTCTATTTTTCTCTTGTTAATCTGTCTTTTGTTAAAGGGGATCCCAACTAAAACTATGGCAAGTAGAGAGAAAATTCTTTTTTCTCCCCTGCAGAACCAAAATCTTTAACGAACCCAAATGAAGTCTGTGAGCCTGCACTGGGTATTGGAGAGTTAGGGAAGAGACACGAGGCTGCACTTCCTTCCATAATGTATGAAGGGACAGAGGAAAGCAAGGTGGAAAGCCACAGAGAATTGAACGAGCGGCTTAGAGCATGGGAAAAAGGTAGAATAGCTCAACCTTTCTCCAGGGCCTCGTAGCACAGGGAAAAGAGGTGAAGAAAAGACCCAGCATGGGCTCAGCCAGGGCCCTGACAGGCAAGTGTGTGGGGGGCCAGTGTCCTTCCAGACTTTTCCCCTTCGCCTCACTCTCCCCCCTCCCTTAGCTCTCCCCTTTCCCACTGAAACATTTCAGCTGAAAAATCTGTTTTCATTTCTTCCCACCTGACACCCTCAATTTCTTTATTTTTTTCCAAAGGATTTATTGATAACCATGCTTTAGAAAAGAACTGTCAAGGCTGTAGCTTCCAAGTCAGTGGAATGAAGAGCCGGGACCAGGGACACACCAAGTGGCTGCAGGGAACTGCAGGGTTGCCTCTTATTCATAGATCCAGCCATAAGATGTGTAGCCAACCAGTTCCTCAAGTTTAAACCACAGGCTGATTTCTTTTTCACACTTTTAGCTTGAGTTACAACCATGAATGGTGTTCCTAAGAAAGAGAACAATTACTGGTGGCCAAGTTTTAAAGTGCAGAAGTCTGGGGGTTTCTTTGCTTTTATTTTTTGAGTTGAGGTCTCACTCTGTTGCCTAGGCTGGAGTGCAGTGGCACAATCATGGCTCACCACTGCCTCGACCTCCTGAGTTCAGTCGAGCCTCCTGCCTCAGTCTCCCGCGTAGCTATAACTACGGACACATGCAACCACACCTGGCTAATTTTTTATATCTTTTTGCAGAGAAAAGTTCTTGCTATGTTGCCTAGGCTGGTCTTGAACTCCTGGGCTCCAGCAACCCTCCCACCTCGGCCTCTCAAACTGCTAGAATTACAGGCATGAGCCACCATGCCCTGCCTGAATCTCCCAACTCCATAAGGAGGTTTTGCATAGATTTTTTACAGGTGAGGGAACCAAAAGGTAGGTGACATACCCGTGGACACAGCTCCCACAGACATGGCTAGAATCCTTCCTTTCTCCACACTCAGTGCTCTGTTGCATCACACTGAACCACCTCAAGCCAACCCCCCTTGTGGAGTGTCTTGCTGGAAATTTTAAGTGAACTAGGAAAGCGGCTATTTATGAAACCTTGTAACCTTGAACTTTTGAATGATAATCACATCATTCAAAAGTTCAATTCTTCTGAAATTAGGAGATGCCCCCAATGTTTGCTTGTTACTCCCCTTAAACAGCGTTGAGTAAAAGTCATCCACACCCCTCTCCAGGACTTGCCTGCCAACTTGAATGCAGAAGTTCTCGCAAGTGGTGCCTGGCTTAGACTCCACTGGATTGGTGTCCCCATGCATTCCGTGGCCCGTCTTCACCACACTCAACCCCTCCCAGACTATGGCCACCACCGCCCTGGGTTCCTGTACCTCACCAGCCCAGGGAAGAACTGGCGGTCTTTTAGGTCCATGCAGTACTGTTTCAGGTGTTGCCCAAAGGCCCTTCCTGGCCACGAGATGGAATCCCTTCTGCTCAAAGTGTTTGATGATCTTGTCCACCAGGCCACACTGCATGCCATCCAGCTTGACGGTGAGGAAGGTGCCGTTGAGATTGACCATGGTCCACAAAGCCGGCACGGCCAGGTGTCTGCCCTCAATTTCTTAATATTAAATCATTCGAATCACTTTGTTATTCAGCAACATTCTGATATTCTAGCAAATTTTTCCATAAAAGCAGAATTTGATATATGCACTATAATTTATTTTTGTTTTACGTGTTACCCATCAGCCCACAATATAAATATGTTCTGTAAACAGTGGGGGGCTTAATAAACAATCTTGCTTGGCTCTTCAGTGAGTCTTTTTTTGTTTGCTTGTTTGTTCCGCACAGTTTTTATCTAGTTACTCTCAGAACTGTTCTAGATTAAAACTGCAGAACAAAAAAATCACTGTCCTTTGACTGGTTGCATTATAAGAAAACAAGGTGAAACGTGGTTTGTGTCATTTTCACACTCCTAGGAATGCATGGATGATGAGTCTCTAACGGGCTCTTGGAAAACAGGACTACAGGATGATTTTTATATTCTTCACACCCCTTGGTGAATTTTCATCTCTCTTAATTCCCCTTAAACAATTACAAGTGTCTGTTGGAGTAGACCCAGCTAGTAAAAAGAATATAAGGTCTTGACATTTACCATTTGCCCATCAATTTATTTTCTGGGTTGAAGGTTTACTGACAAAGAACCCTAAAAAATTTTTCAAAAGATAGTAACCTGGTACAAACTTTTCTTCAATAGATTTCTGCAACCATAACTGAGCTTTCATGGTTTTGCTTTGTATTCTGTTTGCCACTCATTCATACACTCATACACAGAGCTCAACTGTTATTCCCATATGAAGAATTAAAATTATTTCTTTACTGAGAATTGAACTTTAAGAGAATAGCAAAGGCTCTTGGGGAGAATGTAATATAACAGATGGAACAATTTTACATTTAAATGTCAACATGTGATGATCAGTTGTTGTCAGTAAGGTAAGAATCTTTCCCATTGTTCATTTATCCAACCTTATATAATTTTCATTTAACTAAGCCCAGTATCCATAGATTTGCATTTTTATCTTTAAGGGAAGACTGCATCATGGTGAGGTTATTATACTACAAGATAGTAGCTTTTACACACATGCAAGTATACACACACACGTTGTTTTTATTATGTGTGAGGTGAGCATCTAATTTATTTCATTAGAAAGTTGTTATTAAATTTTCTATTATGTTTTTTCAGTTTTCAAGTAATTTGTCCATTTCATCTAAATTATCAATAGGTTGGTAAAAATTCATTTGTGATATTTCTGTATTAGTCTTTTAATATCAGTTAATGGTATTCGTGAATACCATTATTTTATTCTTAATATTGTAATTCATATTTTCTTTTCTTCTTGATCAGTTTAGTTAGTGGTTTATCAATCTTGTGGATCATTCAAAGAAACTGTTTTTTGACTTTGTAATTTTCTCTTTCTTGTCAATTTTTTATTTTATTTGGTTTTATTTTTATATTTACTTTTAACTTTCCTCTACTAATTTGGATTTAATTTACTCTCTTTTTCCAGATTGTTAAGGTAAAATTTCATAATTGATTTTAAAACTTTCTTCTTTCCTGGTGAAAATATTTAAAGTTATAAATTTTATTCTAAACATCACTTTAAGTTGCTTCATACAAATTTTGTTATGATGTGTATTCTTTACTTTTCAGTTAAAAAATATATTTTGGGAATGTGGGGGAAGATGGTGGCCAAGCCAGTCGGACTAAGCGAGTCCTTGTGTGAGTGAGGGAGTGTATGGAATATTTTGCGTACGTGCTGGTGAGCGAGTGGGCGTGTGAGTGGCCTGACTGAGTGCGGGCTAGGAAGCCGGCAGCCAGGGCTCTCCTGGTGCAGTGGCTGGTGCCACAGCAGCTGGGCTTGGACCTTAGCAATTCCCAGGATGCAGAAGCCGAGCGCCATTTTCTTTTCATTTCTTTCTTTCTTTTTTAAATCAACAAACCCTCCCTGGAAAGAAAATGCTGGGAGAGACTTTCTAAGTGGGGGTTTGTGAGCAAGTGGCCAGGCCCCAGGTGCAACAGCTGGTGCTTCAGCTTCTCTGGTTGATCCCTGGCTCTTCCCAGGTCACAGAAACCAAGCACCATTTTTTTTAAACTGACACAAGTTTTCCTGTGAAAAGCAGCAAGGAGACAATGGCCCCAGGCTCTTCCTTACCATTGGCAGGAGAGACTGCAGACTCCAGGCTTTGCCTCACCACTTCAGTGCCTGGCAGGGCACTGGCAGCAGGGACTGTGGAGGGAGTCCAGAGGCAAAGTCCCACGGAAGAGGACAAGAGAGGCACCCCACCACCATTTTGAAGGTGGGGCAGGAAGGTGCTCTGACTTGTTCACCATGGAGCAACAGACCCGATCTCTGTAACTGGCAGATCAACTACTCAGGGATTGATTGTGACCCAGAGGGAATAGCCTGAAAGCACAAGTTCTGAGTTCTAGGTGCCCCACCCCCTACGCTGATCCAGCTGTGGGACAAAGGGTATGGCCAGAAAAGGGCGAGGAAGAACTCCAAAGAGATCAGTGGTGAGTCTGGGGTTGACTCAAGTCCCCTCCTCCCCAACAATCCTCTGAACATCAGACCCACACAGCTGGGCCACAACTGGAAGTCAGTTGCAATCGGAGAACTCCATTCCAGGATAGGCCTGGCTGGAGCTCCCCTGTGAGTACATACCTGGGCAAGAGACAACCCTGCACCTCCCCAAGGGAGGAGATCTCCCTAACCATACAAGAGTGGGAGGTGAGGACTGCGGCCCCACCCACCTCCACTGCCCCTCCTTCTTTCCTGCTTCAAACACTGAGGAGAGAGTGAAAAAGGTGGCTCTGCAGGAGAGACCTGATTAGAGGAACAATTACACAGCCTGCCACAAAAGAGCAGGGGTATTTTTAATTTTTAATTTTTAAAAAAATTTTTAAACTTCTTTGTTAGTTCATCTATTTTTAAAATATTTTTCCTTTGTGCATGAATGTGTATGTGAAGCTTTGATCTGAATCCCCCCCAATTTTTTTTTCTTTTTCTGTTTCTGTCTTCTTTAATTTGTCATTTTCTGTTTATGTGTGGATATGAATGATTGAGTATTCATCTTTCAATTTTGTTGTTGGTGGTAGGTTTTTGTTTTGTTTTGTTTGCTCTTTTGTTCTGGGTTTTTTTATTTTCATTTTTTAGAGTTTAAGGTGTGTGTCGATATATGTGTGAGGAGATGATCTGAATTCCTCCCCCCCCCCGCTTGGTCTTTCTGTTCTTCTTCTCTATTCACTTTGTGTTAGGCATGTGTATCTGTGTTTAGTTTTCTTCATTTTTTATTGTTGTTGTTTGTTTTGTTACACTTTGTTGTTATTCCATTTTGGTTTGGGGATGTATGTGTATGTCTGTGTGTGTGTGTTCAATTGTTTTTTGCATTGGTTTCTGCTTTGCATTGTCATATAGAATGGTGGTGAGAAGTGGGTCTCAGGGAACACATACCACAATAAGTGGGCACTGTAATTTGCAAGTAGTTTCTGAATCCTAGCACCCCATTCCCTGCTTTATTTGAATTTCAAAAACTACAAGAAACAGCAAAGCTTCCCGTTCACCATCCTATTTCAAAATACAACAAATCCAGAGCCTGGATCAGGGAAGAATAGAGGACTGAGCAAACATCAAAAGGGAAAGTCTCTCCCACTGATACTAAATAACAGAACTAAAGAGAAAAACAAGAGATATGTCACAAATGAGGAAAAACCAAAGGAAGACCACAGGCAATTTCAAGTGTACCAAAGACAAAACTCCTGAAAAATCAGACCTTGGTGCATAAACAATGGAAGTCACTGACAACTGGCCTCAGAATATGACAGGGATTCGAGAATGGATGGAAAGAGTAAATAAGACTCAAGAAAGACAGGAAGCAACACTGAAAGAACTTGTAACAGAGATTTTGGCAATAAAAAAATTCATCCAGGAAATAAATAACAAGACGACAAGCATGGAAAACAGAATTAATCTAGCTGAAGGAAGAATCTCAGAACTTGAAGACCAGAACATGGAATTAACCCAATCTGTAAAAAACATAGAAAGAAGACTCAGAAAGAAGGAACAAAGCCTACAAAAGATGTGAGATTATATCAAGAGGCCAAACCTACACCTCACTGGTATCCCAGAAGAAGAAAGAGAAATGGAGAACAACTTGGAACAAGTATTCCAGGAGGTAATCCAAGAAAACTTTACCCATCTCACCAACCAAGCACAAGAGATACAGAGAACCCCCATAAGACATCAAATGAGAAGACCAACCCCTAGACACATAGTAATTCGCCTACACAAAGTAGGCACAAAAGAAAAAATTCTAAAGGCAGCAAGAGAGAAAAGTCAGACTACCTACTGGGGAAAACCAATCAGAATAGCAGCAAATCTATTGGCAGAAACAAGCAAGAAGGGACCAGAGTCTGATATTCAAAGTCCCCAAAGATAAACAATTTCAACCAAGAATTTCCTACCCAGCCAAGCTCAGCTTCATCAGTGATGGAGAATTAGAATCCTTCCCAGACATCCAATTCCTAGGAGATTATACAGCTTCTAGACCAGCTCTACAGGAGACACTTTAAAAGGTATTAAGCACAGAAGAAAGAAAAAAAGAATGATCACACACTTCCCAAGAGAACAGCAATCCTACTGAAAGTATTCCAGGCAATTAAGAAGGATGGAATTCTCCATAAATCATTTTGTGAAGCTAACATCACACTGATACTCACACCAGGTAAACATCCAACAAAAAAAAAAAAAAAAGAGAACTGGGAGGGGCCAAGATGGCGACCGGGCAGCGTGGTCTGTGAGACCTCCGCAGAAGAGGACACAGAAAGACTCCAGATCTCTCCCAGGGGGCCTGCTCCCCCACACGGAACTTGTCCACGGACACCGCAGAGGCATTACAGC
>CAUYQG010055675.1:0-15901 GCA_963574415.1 Tarsius wallacei | reverse complement strand
TTTTTCTCTTTAGTTCTGTTATTCAGTGTCAGTGGGAGAGGCGTTCCCTTCTGATGTTTGCTCAGTCCTCTATTCTTTCCTGATCCGGGCTCTGGATTTTGAAGTGGGATGGTAGATGGGAAGCTTTACTGTCTCTTGTAGTTTTTGAAATTCGAATAAAGGAGGGGATGGGGTGCTAGCATTCAGAAACTACTTGCGAATTACAATGTTCATTTATTGTGGTATGAGTTCCCTGAAACCCACTCCCCACCACCACTGTATATGATGATGCAAAGCAGAAACCAGTGCAAAAAACAAACACACACACACACACACACACACACACGTACACACACCCCAAAACAAACTGGAATAGCAACAAAGTGTAACAAAACAAACAACAACAAAAAAAAACAAGAAAACTAAACACACACACACATACATTCCTAGCACAAAGTGAATAGAGAAGAAAAACAAAGACTAGAAGAAAAAAAAAGGAATTCAGATCAAACCCTCACACATATATTGACACACACCTTAAACTATAAAAAATGAAAATAAAAAACCCAGAAGAACAAAAGAGCAAAAACAAACGAACAACAACAAAATTGAAAGATGAACACTCAATCATTCACATACACACATAAACAGAAAACAACAAATAAAAGAAGACAAATATAGAAAAAGAAAAAAAATTGTGGGGCAGTGCAGATCAAACCCTCACATTCACATTCATGCACAATGGAAAAATACTTTTTTTTTCTTTTTGAGTTGGAGTCTCACTCCGTTGCCCAGACTGGAGTGCAGTGACACGCTCCCGGCCACTGCAGCCTCCACCTGCTGGGCTCTGGCGATCCTTCCACCTCAGCCTTCCAAGTAGCTGGAACTACAGGCGTGCGCTACCACGCCCGGCTAATTTTTGATTTATTGTAGAGATGAGGTCTTGCCAAGTGGCCCGGGCGGGTCTCAAACCTGTGCGCTCAGGCAGTCCACTCACCTTGGCCTCCCCAAAGCGCTGGGACTACAGGCTGAGCCACTGAGCCCAGTGAAAAAATACTTTAAAAATAGATGAACTAACAAACAAGCAGTCAAAGAATTTTTAAAAATTAAAAATTAAAAAAAAGAAGAAAAAACCCTGCCCTCTTGTGGCAGACTCTGTAATTGTTCCGCTAATCAGGTCTCTCCTGCATAGCCACCTCTTTCACTCTCTCCTCAGTGTCTGGAACAGGGAAGGAGGAGGGGCAGTGGAGGTGGGTGGGGCTGCAGTCTTCCCCTCCCACTCTTGTATGGTCAGGGAGATCTCCTCCAGTGGGGAGGTGCGAGATTGGCTCTTCCCCAGGTACGTAGTCACAGGGGATTCCCCAGCCAGGCCTATCCTGGAATGGAGTTCTCTAACTGCGACTGATGTCCAGGCTCCGCCTGGGTTTGTCCCTCTCAGTTCTGGCCCAGCTATGTGGGTCTGACATTCAGAGGATTGCTGGGGAGTAGGGGGTTTGGGTCAGCCCTGGTCTCACCACTGATCTCTTTGGAGTCCTTCCTTGTCCTTTTCTGGCCACACCCTTTGTGTGACTGGATCAGGGTAGGGGATGGGGTGCCTGGAACTCAGCATTCATCAGGTCCCTCCAAAGTTTGTGCTTTCAGAATATTCCTTCTGGGTCACAATCAATCCCTGAGTAGTTGATCCGGCAGTCACAGAGATCGGGTCTATTGCTCCCTGGTGAGCAGGTCAAAGCACTTTCCTGCCCTGCCTTCAAGATGGTGGTGGGGTGCCTCTCTTTTCCTCTTCCGTGGATCTTTGCTTCTGGACTCCCTCTGCATCCCCTGCTGCCAGTGCCCTGCCAGGCATTGAAGTGGTGAGGCAAAGCCTGGAGCTGGCAGTCTTTCTGCTGCTATGGTGAGTGATAGCCTGGGGTGATAGCCTCTCCCCACTGCTTTTCACAGGAAAACTTTTGTCTGTTTAAGAAAAAATGGTGCTCGGCTTCTGCAACCTGGGAAGAGCCAGGGACCAAGCAAAGAAGCTGCAGCACCAGCTATTGCAGCAGGGGCCTGGCCACTTGCTTTCGAGCCCCTACTTACACAGTTTCTCCCAGCATTTTCTTCCCAGGAAGGGTTTTGTTGATTTAAAAAAAAAAAAAAGAAAAGAAAATGGTGCTTGGCATCTGCATCCCAGAATTGCTAGGGGCCCAAGCCCGGCAGCTGGGGCACCAGCTGCTGTACCAGGAGAGCCCTGGCCGCTAGCTCCCTAGCCCTTACTCAGTCAGCTACTCACACACCCTCTCACTCTCCAGCACATACACAAAATTTTCCATACACTCACTCACTGGCACTGGGACTTACATGGTCCTACTGGCTCAGCCGCCATCTTCCTGACCTCTCCAGCTCTTTCTTTACTGATAATCAAATTACAAAACAAGGGGAAGGGGTGGGAATGGGGAAGGTGGTGGAGGACTCTAAACCCCTGATGCTCCAAGGCTGCTTTCTGGGTGCATTCTGTTACTTTGCCATCTACTTTCTTTGCCGACACCTGGTTTGAGAGGATGTGGAGAAGTGAACAGGGGCCAAGGATAGAAAGAAGACCTTATGGGCTGGGACTTTTCAACTTGAAACTTGTGTAAAATATTTTCAATTCTCCTTTTAAAATGTGGTTATTATTGAGGGCTCCAGGAAATAACCTGCTGTCACTTTTGAACTGATAGGTATTAAATCCCTGATTTTGAATTTAAATAATGTCACCTTATTACAGAACATATAATTTCTAAGTTTGTCCATGACAAAGAATTTGTTTTCTAATGAGAGTAAATCTCTCCAAACCCTGGGTAGATTTCACTGGGTAATTTTATCTGTCAGCTTTCTCTTAAAGACAGATAAGACATGGGTAAATGTTCCAGAAAGTGAATATTTCACTTTGGAAATGAATATGACTAAATCAACCCTATAAACGGTGCTTGTGAGACCTTAGGTTAGATCAGATCTGCCTCTCAGACTTGGCCATTTTAACTTGGTGATTAAGATGAGAAAGACTTTTTTAAAATAGTGCCTTCTGCTAGGCTAATTTTCTTCCGTACAGAGCTGGTAACTTGCAAATCTCATCTTAACTTCTTTTTCTGTCCTTTTTTTTCCCCCCCTCCATTGTTGTATTGTGGGGAGTAACCCAGAATTCCACACTCCCAGTACAAAAGATTACTCCTTTCAGCTTTGGCATTCTTTCCCAAGAAAACCTATGTAGTTTTAAGCAGAGAAAGAGGATGGGACAGGCTTCTAAAGGTAGAAGCCCGTGACAGAAAGAGAATGAAAACCTGCAACAATTCTCAGACCTTGTGAACTAATAAATAGGCATGATGCAGTGCGCCACATGGTCAGAAATGTGCAGAATTCTTAGGGATGACATTATCTCCACAGTCTACAGGACTTGTAGGAAATGCTAAGTGCTAGGCATCTTTCAGCTCTGTCTTTATGCAGCATGAATTGTCTAACTCTGAGTCCAGGACTCAGCAACAAACATATAGTCTGCCTGTCCTAAAGGCTTGTCCCACAAACACACATCTGTCTCTGCTCTTGCCTAGAGAGAAGACAGCTCCTACTCTTCCCCGCTCAGTTAATGTCGAGTAATCAGTTAATGTCGAGTAATGAACTTCCTAAAAGGCATCCAGATAGTTAATAAAAGTATAAATAAAGGACCCAGGACTTCATTAGCATTGTGACTGTTATTGATGATAGTTTCTACACTCTTTACTTGGCAAAATTGAAAACCTAAAGATATGTTGGCTTTGTGCCAGCTGGCTCATATTCTAAATTGATATTAGAAGTTGTTTGTCACTATGGAATGATTGATATAAACTATCTTATTGTAATGCCCACCAGACTCTAGAGCCCATAAAGGAAAGCAGCACTCTGTGGGGGTGAGCAGAGGCTTTGAATGGGGGCCTTGCAGGGTTCTTCACATACCACTGCCCACCAGATGTTAGAGAACTGAGATGGGCAAGTCGTTTTCACTCTCTGGGTCTGTTTTCTTATCTGTGAATTGAGTGGCTTGAAGTAATCTCCAAAGGTGCTTCCAACTCTGATGCATGTTGTAAGATTTATTTACATATGGAGGGAACCCTTGGGGTCCCTGAGAGTCACTTCTAAGCTGTTTCCCTCAGTCTTTCTCTTCTTGACTTCCCATCTTGTCCAAGCATCTTGTAATACAGTGCTTTTATTTGTTTTTCCTTTGTGACAGAACAAAGCATACTGAGGAGTTTCATATTCAGTTTCACTAGATAGCAGACGTTTTAGGCAGCACAATGGCTACTTTGAATATATAAGACCTCTTTTCCCAAGCTCATTTCTAACTGAAGTTGTCCTGAATACATCTGGAATCTATAAAGTGTTACTTTCATTTGGCTCTAAGAACCGTTGTCATCTTCTCTTTCATCTTGGCCCAGATGTCCTAAACCATCATTGTGCTCCTGCTGAGATGATGGTTGTACTGTCTCTTGACTGGATGCTTCTTGGAGAAACATGTACTGAGTCACTTTCTGAGGTCTGTGCTCTCCAGCATTTCCTAGAACAGTGACCTGAGTCTGAGTAAATACATTTTTAGACTTAAAGATCTGAATATGAGGTAGAGATCCAATTCAGCCCTCTCTAGCCCCTGAGCTGATTCTCCATCGCTTCACAGACCCAGAAACTGAGGCTCAAAGAGACTAAATTATGTATGCAAGGACTGATGAATGTTCTAGATCCCAGACCAATGCCCTAACTATTACATTGCACTACCTTTAAAAACACACATTTGCTTCATGACCTGGAAAAGGTAAGAAATAAAATAATAATAAAAGTAATAATAATAAATAAAATAATTAAAAATAGAAACACAATTTTCCTTATTTTAAAGGCTACAAAGTCTATGATTATGATACTACCTAAATGGCAAAAGTTTAGTCTTTACTTTGTAAATTGCCCTTTTTGGTTACAGGAATCTTAGACATATTGCTTGACTCCAGTGAAATAGTTGGATTTTTCCAAGCCTTAGAATCATTCCAAGGATCAGACATTTTGTGTAAAATTGTATTAACTCTCGATTGTTTGCTTGTCGATCAGATAAGTCTTTTAATAGGTTGTATGAATATATTTTTATGTTCATAGTGATACAAAAGGTGTGTCCTAAGTTTTGACAAAGTATTTTTAACTTCACTGATTATTTGACAATCATGAGCCTTTAAAAACTTATTTCAAATACTGGAAGTAGATGTTGTGGGTTGGGACTATTCATGTGACTATTAAAATAAAGTGAATTGAGACAGAATCAAGATTAGAATTTGTGAGGTTTTATATCCCAGGATTAAGACATGGTCAATATCCTAATATAAAGTCTGTAAATGATTATAACAATATCTTTGAAGCTGAAGGGAAAGGCAAAGAATTTGGGAGGAGATAGTATCTGACCTAAAGAGTTATTACATTATTTTATTTTATGTTTCTAGTCCTTTATAAACCCATACATTGTATGGGTACTTGTATATAATATTATTAAATATTTCCCTAATTAGTACAGTAAATGCCACGAGTTTTTATTCTGAACTATAAAGTTTTCCATTTTAATCAACTAGAACTGAAGAGAATATAATGAGAAAGGCATTAATGCAGGTAAGTCTATAATTTTAACATACTTAATACACTAGACACTACACATTATGCACCAGAAAAAAAACAATTCAGTAGACCCTTGGTTCTCACATGTGGTCCGCAGACCAGTTCCATCAGCACCATCTATTTCTTAAAATGCCACCCCCACCTGCTGGAGCAGAATCTGCGTTTTTTAACACGATCCCCAGGTTATTCCATTGCTCATTAAGATTGAAAAGCACTGACTATGCAGTTTTGGTTTTATTCTACCCCATTGACCCGTGAGAGAACATTATACTGTCCTAACTAATATACATAAGAAAACAATCTATGAAACTGGTGCTGTGGTAATTCCGTCCCATGCTGAATAGTTATTCTTTGCTATCCCCCATCCTCCAAAAGTTATTTTGCACATATTGTCAGTTTGACAAAGCTTTCGTCTGTTCCACCTGGCATTCATAAACTTGGTCTGCTCCACCTGGCTTTCATAAAATTGATTGTTCCTGCTTTGATTTTATGCCTAAAGATAATTTGCAATCTTACAATTCCTAAAGTTCTTATTTTATTTGGAATTAATACCCTTTTGTAAATTAATGTTTGGGAGGAAAAAGCAAGACCATTAACAAAGAGCAACAATTGCTTTTTTTTTCTTGGTGTTTAAAATCCTAAAAGGGAACACTAGCTTTGATTTTCTTCCTTTTTATTACAAGTAGGAAGTAGTGTAAAGGAGTTTTTTGGTTTTTTTAGAAAAAAATATAATTGAGAATTAAACTCTTGTTAATATAGCCTTTATCCTGAAAATCATTTTCATTATTCTTGCTCTATCTAATGAATTTGAGTTGTCTTAAGAATAATTGAACACTGCCAAGTCCTGCTTTTTGAGGTCATAGGAAGCTAAATTGATTTTTTTTCTTCTCTCAAGTTTTCTAGTAAACTAAGGAAAGCAAAAATCAGTTAATTGGTGGTCTTTATTCTGCATTTGTCAGCTATGCCTGTTTGCACTTGGATCTAGATGTGCTATCTCAGAATGTGATGACCCACTGCAGGGTCCATCAGGAAAATGAGGCTGAGCTCATGGGCTGTCTACCTCCTCAACCTCGGGGCATGCAGGAGCCACTGCACCCCTACAGTTTGATTCTACCTTGTACAATTCAGTTCCGTTGGATTTCATCTAGAAAGAAAGGAACAGATAAGGAGACTTGAATAAGAAGACTCACGCCAGGGGCAGAGCTATCACCTGCCTCTCTGAAGGCACCCGTGTTCCCTGAACTAGACAGTGTTTGCGCCACTTGGCTTTTGAATGCCCACTTGAGAGAAGTTGAAGGGAAGGCACGTTTGCCTTTGGATCTTGCGCATGCAGTCCAGTGGAGCCAGGCAAGGAGTGAAAGTCAGTGCTCAAGCACAGTCAGCAGGGATTGGAGGCAGACTTCCTCGCTCATCTGGATGGCCAGTGTCAGGTTGGGGCAATGGGCAGTGGCTTCCTGGAGGATCTGAGAAGGGGGAGATCCAAACAAAAGAGTCATGTGTGCAAGAAGAAGAGTAGGCTTAACAGCTAGAGTGTCACTCGCTTGAACCAGATCCTGAAATTAAATTATGCCGGAAGAGCCCCTATTTCAGAGGCCCTCCTTGCCCACCCTCCAGAAAATCAGTAGTTCTCAAAAATGGCTGAATAGGCGTGGAGGATGGACCAAATCTAAATCTCTGAAGAGGAATTGTTTCAGAATACAGTTGCCTAGGCTCCTGCCTCCTCCATACCAGGGCACACCACAGGCTTAGTTTACTAGTTTACTAATTGAGTAGTCTACTAGTTGGTAACTTGTGTTCAAAACCAGCCACACTGGAGTTAGAATTCTAGCTTTTTCCTTAGTAACTGTGTGACCTCTCCTCTCTGTATCCCTCTCTTATCTCATCTTCTCATCTATAAAATGATGATTGTGATCATTGTATAAGAATGTTACCAAAATTGGGGGGGATACTCTGTGCAAAATGCACGGCACGATACCTGTTATGTAAGGAAACACTCAGTGACTAAAATTTTCTTTTATGACTGGAATCTAATTTTACTCAGAGGAAAAATTTGCATTTCTGTCCAACTCTGAAAAGATGACCAAGGCAAATAAAGTAACTTTGATTACATTTCTAGATGTTAGCCTGCTTAAGGACATTAGAATTATAGTACACACTCAAGCTGTCGTCATTTCATCTGAAAGGGTTGCAGTGTCAGTTATGATGAATTAAAATGTTGTCATCCTACTTATCAGTTTATTCTGAACACAAATGTTTTTGAAAACTTGGAATGACAACTACTTATCTGGAAATCAGAAAGCCTCATCTTTAACCCATTCTCTTCCCTCTACCCCCTCTTATCCTGCCCGGGAAGAATTCCTTGACCAGGAGTGCACCCCTGCCCAATGACTCCCAGGCACGCAGTGGAGCCCGTTTTCATACTTCCTACGACAAAAGATATGTCATCAAGACTATAACCAGTGAAGATGTAGCCGAAATGCACAACATCCTGAAGAAATACCACCAGGTAATTTTTCTTTATGTTTATTTGAAACTCTGAGAAGGTTAACATTCCTGACTATTTATAGCCAAGGCCAAAGGTTTAAATATGTAGTAAGGAAATTATGAGACTACCTTTGACACAAAAATCTAATTAAGTCTGGTTTTCTAAAATTACTGTGGCCAGATCACACTTAGAAATGCTTATGCTGTAAAGATTATTAGTTTTAACACTTTTAATCTAAATGTTCTTCTGTAGAATAGTTCCAGTGATTACCACTCTGATTTTAAAATCATTAAACTTATAAGATTGGGCAGCTTTTCAGAAGGTTTTGCCTGTGCTAGAAGTTAGGTGTTGACCTCTGAGTGTTTGTCCATTGACACCTCCAAATCCCTTCCTGCTCTTACTGATCTCTTCTGCCCTGGCCCCAGAGCCCACCTCACTTGTATCTACTGCTGAGAAAGTTCTCTGGTTTTAGAAGGTGAGTGCTGGTCTCCTCCCTGCCCCGTTTTTATCCCGGAACATTATCCTTTCTTAATTGCCTGGTGATAAAACAAACCAGTCTTGAGAGCAGCAATCTCTTTCTCGTGAAATAAATTCCAGCACAAGCCTGCCTAGAAGAGCACAAATTCCCAGGGTCAAGCCTGAACTGTAAGAAGCCTTCCTGTTACCCTGGGATAGGGTAGTAAGAACATGAAATCCATCGTTGGACAACCCTGGGTTCAAATCCCAGCCCTGTCATTAACCAATGACTTTTGAACTCTGAAGCCTTAGTTTCTTCATTTATACAGTGAGGATAACAGTTACACCCAACTCTAGAATCCTGAAGATTAAATAGAAAAATATATGTCAAGTATCTGGCACAGTGTCTGCCACACACTAGGTATTCAATATATGGTAGTGATGGCAGCTTCATTATCATCAAGACAATATTTATGGTACAACAGTAATAATTACAAAATCATCTGAGAAAGTGTAGTCTAATGTCACAAATATGACTGTTGTTGCAATATCGCAGGAATCATCTTCAGAACAGGTGTTTCAAACACACACAGTTGCTTTTAGAGTCTGTTGTACTCTCTTTGGGCTATTATAACAAAACACCATGGGCTGGATGGCCTAAACAACAGAACTGTATTTCTTAGAGTTCTGGAGGCTGGAAGTCTTAGATCAGGTTGCCAGTATAGTTGAGTTCTGGTCTGGGCTCTCTTCCTGCTTAATGGTCACCTTTTCACTATGTGCTCTTGTTAGGGGGTCAGTGGCTAGGGGGGAGGAAAGAGAAAGCTTTCTACTGTCTCCTCTAATAAGGGCACTAATCCCATAATGAAGGTTCTAACCTCATGACCTAATTACTTCCCAAAAGATCCGCCTCCAAATACCATCACTTGGGGATTAGGGTTTCAACATATGGATTTGGAGGAACACAAACATTCAGTCCGTAGCAGAGTCATACTTTTTCACCTAAATTCTTCAAATCCTCCTCAAAGGTAAAGATTGGTGATCACAGAGGGTATTCAAAATAAAGTGCTACAGGCCCTGACCGCATTAATAAAAGGATTCCCAACGAGTTTAAACAATCATATTTATTAAGTATCAGCCTCTCAGAGTATCTGCTTTAAAGGCAGCACTCGTTGGGTTTGTGAGCCCTTAGATGTCTGTTTAAACATCTGTTTAAAAGCATTACGTTGTTGTCATGCTTTATGCTCTGATATTATGGATTATTTCTTGGCATTTGCTTATTCTTCCAATCTTTGCAAATGTGGTCAAATTGCATTTTGCTTGCAGTGGAGTCTGTAAAAATCTTTGAGCTATATTCTGTTTCTGGAAACTTGGTACTGCCTCTAAATTGTTTTTTAAAAATCATTAGTCAACCTCTAAATTCATTTGACATGTAATTTTTTATAATATCGGTTCCTTTGGAAACTGGTTCTAGAGTCTTTATGCTCTTGCCTATGATAAAGGAAATTTAAAGTGCCAGGACAGTGCCTGTGAGGGTGAAAGTGCTAAGGCTCTGACTTCTGAATGACTTGAATTACAGCTGGCAGCTTTTAACTCCTCGCCTTTTAAACTGCCTACTTTTTCATTTTTCCTCTTCTGGAATTCAGTGTCACACTTATGCATTCTTTTTATACTTTCTTTCAGTTGTCTCAGAACATGCAGAGCAAAGTGATATGACTGGTGAGAAAATATCCTGTTAGATAGCTGTAATACCATTCTAATAAAATGTGACTATGCAATTCATATATCAACTTCTTGATGACAACTTTGAATCCAGAATCTCTGGGGTAGTTATTGTTACCTAACATAGGGATTTGACATATCCCCAGTATTATGTAAAATACATTTGGGATCAAAATAAGTCTGTTGACACACCCTAGGAGCTTTAACAATATGAAGATTTCCTTTTGTTCTACTGCTACAATATTGTTATTTTCTTGGTATGTTCTTTGTTCAGAAAAGACTTGTTGATCCAAAATCCATATTTTTTCTTCATAAAAACATAATATTTTAAATATAATTTAAATGGTCTTAATGATTGAAAATCGCCATTATTAATACAGGTTATTTAAAGGACACTAAGTTGAAGTCAGGAGATACAGACCCTGGATTGTTATGAGTTGGTTACTTAGGCAATCTCTGAACTCAGTTTCTCCAGCTCCATTTTATTAATTAACTTATTTATTAATGTATTTATTCTTGACCTTATTTCAGAAAGGATTTAAGTTGGCTTTCAAGGAAATTTGAGATGCAAGACAGAAGAAATGAATAAAAAAGGGGAGAGATAGAAAGATAAAGGCACAAAATGGTACCATGATGACCAGCATGCTTGCTACTTTGAAATCATTGCTAAGGAGAAGTAGACGTGTTCTTGGTACTAAGATCCAACAGAGTTATCTCTAAGGAGTTCACAGAGAGGACTCAGGTCATCTGACCTGTTAACAGCACCCTTGCAGCAAGGTGAGGAACATACAAGAATGTCAAAGAATTTAAAAAAAAAAAAAAGCAGCTTAGGCTGCTAAAACCATACTGGCATATGTTTGCATTTAGTCAATGCAGTTCTACCGAGGGAGGAATCAGTATATACCGGCTGCCTACTCTTTTCGTACACTACTCTCAGGCAGGGTTTTGGTGAATGTTACATGGTGGTGAGCTCAGCCTGGCACGTCCTTATGTGAGCTTGTGTGACTATATACAGGCTTCTCCTCTGTAATCCCGGGAGGTTCTCTCAAGCTATGTCATTCTCTCACTCTGATCTGAGATGCTCAGAGGTATTTGAGGTGTATATAAATAAGGCCTTTATTTCTACTTGAAGTAGATCAAGACTACTTTTAGTGTTTGTATCTAGCCTTGTAAATGTTGTCTCCTGCTTCAGTGGTGACTGTCATTTCTTACTTTCTTCTTGTTTTTGCCTTGAATTCACTGGGCTTCTGGACTGTCCAAATCTGGACAAGTAATTAAACTTGCTCAATTGCGTATCAATCGATGAGCGAGGCCCTCAGAGAAGACTTCTCTTATGAAGTAAATTGGTTGAAATTTCTGACAACTTATTGACTCTATAGCCCTTTTTTCTCTTTTCTTTTCCTTTGTTGCTTTTGTTTTGATGAAATACACACACAATTGCAGCTATATTATGGAGGGTTAAAATTATAACAAGGCCAACCTCTGAAGAAGTGGAACATAGTTAATTATTCGAATGAATTCTTTCTGGGATTAATTTTCTGACAAGCCAAGCTTACCAGCAATGTGGTGTGACTGGTAGTTCGGAGCCAGCTGCCTTGAAGTCCCAGCTATACCCTTGAACAATGGCATGACCTTGGGCAAGTTACCTAACCTCTCAACACCTACTTCTTGGTCTATAATATTTGGATAATAGTATCCCCTTCATTCGGGTGTTACACTAATTAGGTGAATTGATGGTTATAACATACTCAGAGCAGTATCTGGTATATAAGAAGTGCTATATAAGTGACTAAATACCATTCTTGTATTGTTTTCTACATCCTGGTATTGGAATCATTCTGATATGGTTTTCAGTTGCTAGCTCTTTTAATCCACTAGGGGGCCTGGTTTCTGGAAGAACATGACACTGAGGCAGGATTATGAAGATTCATACTTAAAGGGGGTAGACATTTTTTTCCCCAAGTTCCGGTGTTTTGCCCTAGTGTTTATTTCTGCTCTGTGCTAACAAAAAGGTAAGCATCAACTCTCAGACCACAGGAAAACTCATCTTAAGCACAGCCAACTTCCATAAATCTCACTTTCTTCATTTGGTTTTCTCTTTCTTATGGTTGGGAAAATAATGTTTTGGTATAAGTATCTCTTTTTTTTTTTTTTTACACTTCTGTTAGGCTATAACAAACTTAGATCTTATAAATGATGATTATCAACTAATGATCTAAACAATGTTACAAGAGCATTCCAAAAAGGGAAAATGATCAAAACCTACTTGAATGTCTTATTTCTCCTATATTGACTGATTTTTTTTCCCCACTGACCTAAATTCATTGGCAGTTTTGCTATCATGTCATTTCAATTTTAATTAAAATTCAGAGACATCATCAGTAAAATTTTAGAAGTTATATAGGACTTACATTGTAACTTTAGGGAATTTGCAATGTAGATGATGAAGAAATGCCTTATGAAAATGTCAGGCAGGGCTCGGTGACTCAGCCTATAATCCTGTATTTTGGGAGGCCGAGATGAGTGGATTGCCTCGGGTTCGAGACCCGCCCTGGCAACTTGGCGAGACCTCATCTCTACAGTAAAAATAAAAAATTAGCCGGGTGTGGTAGCGCATGCCTGTAATTTCGGCTACTCGGAAGGCTGAAGCAGAAGGATTGCCGGAGCCCAGCAGGTCGAGGCTGCGGTGGCCGGGAGCGGCCACTGCACTCCAGTCTGGGCGACAGAGTGAGACTCCAACTCAAACAAACAAACAAACAAAAAGAAAATGTCATTAAGAATATTTAAAATATGCTTTTAAAGTGGTTTTGAAATATAGGATTTTTTTTATTTCAGAGAGACTAAATTGATAAAAATAAGCCAAAATCTTTTCTTATTATTTTATTTGGGAAACAGTTAGTTACCTTTAGCTGAATCTAGAAGTCATACACTGTTAAATAAGCTAGTTAGCACCTCAAATTTCAGTAAAGGATTTTAGGGAGCCTAAAATTTTTGATTTTAGGAACCTCCTCAGAATACATCTATTTATTCTCCCCTGAAGGACAGTGGTGGTACCATTTGAAGAACGAGACATCAGTAGAATAAAACTGAAAAAGTAGGCAATGTAAACCCCCCAAAAAAGGAGGGGGGGCTATGGCACTAAAAGAGAAAAGTTTATGTGTTACATCAGTGCTTCGCAGACTTCACAGTAGACAAGCATGAGAATCCTGTGGAGATGCAGGTTCTGACTCATTGTCTCGTAGGGGTTGAGGGACCACCTTTCTACCTGGCTCCAAAGTGATGCTGATGAGCCTCTTATGAGTGACGGAGCAGTGCCTGTTCTAGAACAGCAGAACATTCTGAACATTCAGTTTGGAGTCTATTTTTTGGCTTTTTTTGTTCATTACCTGGACGAGTGGTCAACTGAAGTTTGGAAAGTACTTTAAAATTCTAAGTCCTATAAATACCATCAGACTATGAGACTAAGGGCCATCAGAAGCTGCAGACATATGTCTTGCTTCTCTTAGAAATGTCATAAAGGTGTTTCCTGTCTTGGGGGTTCCTGTGGCTCAAGGAGTGCCCTCTAGTTTGCCGTGGGGGCATTTATAACCCTTTCTTCCCAGCGTCCTCAGGTTTCACAGGGAGCTGCCCAGTGCACTCACCAGCAAGTTTTTCCTGTGGCAGTTATTCTCCACTTTCTGGAAATTCTGCAGTCCTTTTCTCTTCAAACCTTACCTTTCTCCTCCGTGCTCTCCTTCTGTCTCTCCAACAGCTATATATTTAATATTCTTATTCTGGCCTCTCTGTTTTTAACTTTTCCATTTTCTGTCTCTAAACATTCTGCTCAATTCTGGATGAATTCCTCAGATCTATCACCCAGTCCTGTGTCTCTCTTCTAATCTGTCATCTCACCTGTTCAATGACGTTTTTATTTCAACAGTTATCTTTTTCATCCTAGAAATTTTCTAGAAGTTTTCAAAATCTGCCGCTTCATTCTTGATAGTTTCTTGGTATATATTCATCTCTGAAATTTAAATTTCTTTATTTAAATACTTTTTGCATAACTTTACAAAGCCTATTTCTGATTGTCCTGATCTCTGCAGTTCCTAGGGCCCTGAATTTATTGTCACTGTGTCTGCTGACTCTCACACACAATGACTTGCCCAACCAGATGCCAACAGTTTGGTGTCAAGATGTTGATTAGGAATCCAAGCCTATGTAAGGAAGAAAAAAGAAGTAGGATTGGACAGAGGGAGAAGTTAAAGCTCCATGCCAGCCTGACCAAGCCATAGCCACCTGGGGGATGAGGGGAACTGTGGTGCATGCCTCCCATCCCTGCCCCTCCTCAAGGCTTCTATGTTGGACCAAGATAACAGGCTGCCCTGGGAAGGCAGACTCAAAAGAGCTGCCTCTGAAAGCTGTCTGCTGACTGTGCCCCGGAGGGAATCTGAGCCTCCGTCTCTGTGACCACACTTACCCTCCCTTGGGTTTAATAGTCTTGCTGAGTTCATTGCTATCTTAATCTCTAGAAGGCCTGGGAAAGTCTCTGAACCTAATTTAGGGAAGCTGTTTTCTGGAGAGTTTTATCTCTGCAAAAGAAGGGGGGTGGGGGTTCCCATCCTAGGACCCTATCAGCTCCTTTCAAGGATTTTGGCTGAGAGTTGAAGCCCCTAGGCCCACTTCCCCCACCATACTGATGTCCTCAGTGTCCCTGTACCCACATACTCCTGTCAGGTTCAATCTAGCACCTCCTGCTCCCTAACAATACTGTGGCTGGGACCCAAGCTCCTCACGTGCCCAAATGCTCAGACCTCAGCCCCACACATGGGCCACTTAGGGTCAGCTCCTGATTGTGTGAGGGATAAGGAGAAGGTTTTGGAACACTTCTGCCTTTGATATCAGCTAAGCTCCTTATCTGGGATATGGCTCTTGAGGTCCTAGGCTCGTCAGTGCTTCCTGATGACGATGACACATTTGAATTGTAGCAAAAGCATCTTTACTTATGATAAAGTACTTTATTGTTTTTTTTTTACAAATGAAATCATTTTTAATGATGATGTTATTTACAGGTCTTCATTATAGTGTGTAACAAATGGAATTAGGCACATCTGTGTTTGCATTTGGGTATTTTTCTACATTATTTCAGTGCTAAGAATTTTGTAAACACTGCAGAAGAATGTTTTTTTCTTTAAGCCTGATTTTATGAAGCTTAAGAAGAGCAGTTAAGTTTTATCTTCGCTTTAATGTAGTCATCCTTACTTTGTTTTTTAACTTCAAAATTATTTGAAACCAAAATAAGTTTTATTAACTGACATAGACTTTATCTCATAACATACCAAGACATCAAGTTGGATTTTTTTTTTTCTTTTTTGAGTTGGATTCTCACTCTGTGGCCCAGACTAGAGAGCAGTGGCCGCTCCCGGCCACCACAGCCTCGACCTGCTGGGCTTTGGCAATCCTTCCGCCTCAGCCTTCCAAGTAGCTGGAACTACAGGCGCGCGCTACCTCGCCCGGCTAATTTTTTGATTTATTGTAGAGATGAGGTCTCGCCAAGTTGCCCGGGCGGGTCTTGAACCTGTGGGCTCAGGCAATCCACTCACCTCAGCCTCCCAAAGCGCGGGAGGCTGAGCCACCGAGCCCAGCTGGATT